>WUAP02146545.1:0-11437 GCA_015163945.2 Stichodactyla helianthus | reverse complement strand
TTAATGTTATTCCTTTCTTACTAAACTACAAAAGTTCTTTCCTCCTATGACAACCTTCTTGCAACTAGGTGTATATACCTAATTGCAAGAACGTTGTCATATAAAAATAAAAAATAGCGAAAAGGAATTGACTGAAAACGGCAAATTTAATATATTTCTCCAACAATTTACAGCATAATGGCGGTTTGAAAACCATTTTTAGAATGGTAGGGTTTTTGCATGGATGCAACAACGTATTCTGATTTTTTCTCTGTTCCAATTTTTCATTTTAAATTTTTATTTTTATTTTTTAATTTTTTTTTTGTAAATGACAACGTTTTTGCAATTAGGTATATATCAAAATATGTTTAATATATGTAACAATAGAAATGTATTTGCGTTTTCACTCGGTTGTAATGAAGAATTAGGCGAAGCCTTAGCGAAAACTCAATTGATGGTTTTCAAACTGATCAAAGACAGAAACATAGCGGCCCTAATTGGTGGAATAAACAAAAGGA
Source organism: Stichodactyla helianthus (assembly GCA_015163945.2). NCBI lineage: Eukaryota > Metazoa > Cnidaria > Anthozoa > Actiniaria > Stichodactylidae > Stichodactyla > Stichodactyla helianthus. Next base: position 10,940 of record WUAP02146545.1, on the reverse strand, counting down.
CATGAGGAGAAAAGTCTTTTTGTTAAAAACCACCAAATGACCGGGTAACGTGAAAACGAAGAATAGTGCCGAACTCTTATGTTACCATGCAATTCCACAAAATTTTTCCATAAAGAAGCATTTTACTACCAACCTTATTCTCATAAATGTATTTTTATTTCACCTCGAGAATTTCAATTTGCAAGATTGTTTTGGAATGTGTGACATTTGCGTACGTGCTGTGCGTGTTCTAGCACGTGTGTAAAAGTCCAACATCAAGCGTGGGATGTACATCAGAATATCTGTGTGCTAGAATATTACATTTAAATTGTCATTCGTAGACACTGATTTTACGCTCAACCTTAATTGCTTTGTTACCTAACATGCTTTCGAAGATATTCAATATTGCTAATTGACAGGCTGTCTTTTAGCAGGCCGACTATTTCAAAAGCTAATTTTAAAAAGAAATATAGCGGTCGCGAAGTAAAACATATCAAAGAGAGAGAACAAAATTCCCGATATTTCAATCTGGCGCATTATTCTTCAGTCAGTTTTTAATATCTCTGGAATCTAATGGGAAATATTGACCAGGACGAGTCATAATTCCAACCACAATAACCATGGATTTCTCACAAATCAACCGCACCCTAAAATCTCTCTTGGCAGGAACACTTTTTTCTTTATATTTCTGAAAGCTCTTTAAATTTTTGTATCAAGTAGCATATATCCAAAAATAAAAGATACTGAACTTCTTTTTATATCCCTACAAATTAAAAACTCATTCTTATGAAAATATTTTCCACTTAGCAAAAACTGTTTTGGACATGAATTACTTCATAGCACTGCATGAAGACCTTATTGCCTTCTGCAGATTATAGTGAGGTTTAGCTCAATAAATGTTACTAGACGTCGCTATCATGACCTATTTGCGGTAACTTGCTTGGTTGACTTAATGGAGAAAAAAATTGAAGATAAGAATATTTACTCTTAAGTGAATGGTTATTTAAGCAGTGTTGATCTAGATAAGACGATGTTTGAAGATTATTACTTGTATAAATATTCATTTCTTATTGATTCGATCGTTTTCTGTTTTCAGCCCGCCTTTCGGCGAACCGAATCTCAAAATCATCCCAAAAGTCTCAGAATGTTCGGGATTAGCCACATTTTTAATTTATCTAGAATTTCGGTTTTTTCTTGAACTTTTGTGGGAAGCCCAGGTTTTTCTCCGAGGAACGTAATTATTATTCCACATTACTATATTTTGTTATGCCACCTCGTATGTTCCATTAGTACATGAGTTCCTATCAGTAGGAATGAGTGAAGTCTTGAATGAATACTTGTGGATTGAAGTGTTTTTACCATATTCAAAGGGTGCTTTACCATGCTTGTTGAAATCAGTTTGGTTTTTGGGCATAGCTTCAGTGTTCCTTAGCTCTAGAGGCCCTAACTCGTACAACAAAGGTGCCATTTCGCTTGATCATCACAACATATATTCTGACATTTCAAGGAAATTCAGGAAATGAATTAAGCATGTTTAACAAAACAATGTGACAAAGGATTCTATCGATTACTATTTCGATTCTTTTTCAATTTCCTTCAAGTTGGTCGTCGTTGCTTTATTCATATAAAGCGAATCAAAATCTCCTATAATACGGTCATGAAGTTAATCTCCAGTTATTTTCCTGATGACGTCTTTCCTTGACTGACTTGGTTGGAGTACGACCTATAAATAATAAAACCGATAAATAAGATTCTTGCTATTTTCATGAATTATAGGATAAATCCATCAAAGGTACTTCAAAAAGAAGATCGTAGAACAAGGATTTCAATTGTGTAACGCGATCGAATGATCCGGTAAGCGGACGTGAAAGTGGAGGCGAGTTTGCGCTGCATGATTACGCTCAAAGGCTAAGGAAACTCGGTCCATCCATCTATAATTAGTAATGACGTATGCGGTCTAGGCACAGCTGAAGACTAGAACGAGTTCGTAGTCGTAGTCTGAAGTGCTAGTTGCCATCGAAAGTTTATCGATATCCAGTGGTACTACGACATCGCTTTAAGATAGCGCGGCTAACGAGTTAAAAATTGTCAGTAAGCTAATTGAATTTGTTTCGAGCCGGGAAAAGAAGAAGAAAAACACATGGAATATGCTTCAATTAGTTATGAATAGTGTTCTGAATATTCATTAGAAGGAAACTGATCTAGAAACGCATAAATATAGAGGTGGGCTCGCCTAGTTTGACATTCAATGGACGATCGGCTTACATATATCATACGGATTCGAACTCTACTAACGCAAGCCTAAATCTTGGATAGCCAAATCCTTAAAGTGTATATCAAGGTAGAAGTGATGTAGCTTGACAATCCAAGTGATTTGTAAATTGGCGACGTTAGAAGCAGTAGCCTTGATTTGATCAGTGTTTTACCAAGTACGTACGTACGTTTTCATCCGATTTCTTACCATCAAGAATTCTTCTGGTCGGATTACCAAAAGGTAGCCGCTCCTTGAAGCCTTTCGCTTAATATGGCTGAGACTAATAGTAGCTGGAATCTATAGAACTCACCCTGATATGTCAAAATCTTCAAGTGATAGCTCAGTTGTCTCTCAAAGTATCCAGACTACTGCTTATGGAATCATTTTTCTCTTTTCTCTCATCGGGAATTCTCTGGTCCTCACAGTGGTGAAGAAAAACTTTAACGGATCAAGGAAAGTTGCTACAAACATTCTTATCGCACACATGGCATTCGCAGACATTCTGACCACGGTGTTTGGAATCCCTACAATGGTGTGGAGAATTTGGATGAGCCAATGGTTCACTGGTGGATTATTAGGTCTTATATTATGCAAACTTGATGGCTTCATCGTGGAGACAGCGTTCGCTGTTTCAGCTATTACGATCACCATAATTGCGTTAGAGAGATATTTCGTTGTTTTTTATCCTACCAGGAAAGTCATGCCAAGCCTCAAAGCGTTTAGTATTGGACTAGCTGCATGGCTATGCTCTGCTATATTCTATTCTCCAAAGCTTCATATCTTTACTCTTATTGAAATAAACAACCAAACGATTTGCTATGCCCAGATAAACAAAATCCAACCATGGAGAGAAATCGAAGGAGTTATGCTCTTGATACTGTTTTTGTTAACTATGTGCTTCTATTTAGCTATTATATTCAAAGTACGTTGCCACAAGACCCCAAGATCACCAGACACAAGGATTAAGACAAGACAGGTCATGAGAGAAAAAATGAACCGTCGGGTACTCTGGCAAAGTTTAATCATCATTTTTGTACATTATCTCTGCTGGATTCCTTACCTTTTTGTTTATATTTGTTGTTTGTTTTCGAAAAAATCCTTTGACTTTTGTAAACCGTCGATACTTACACATTTTTTAGTTTTGTTTTTCGGGTACTGCAATGCCAGTGCCAATCCGTTTGTATATGCTATTCTCAGTGACAGTTTTCGCTCTGGATTCAGGTTCATTGTCTGCAGGTTTTTCTGTTGCAGCGAGAGGATGATTCATCCCAGTACACCATTACGAAACAGAATCAAAATGAAAACACATCAACGACAAGCTGAAAACCCTCATCAAAGTCCTAATTAGAAAACTTCTCACGTTTAGAGACAGAGCTTTAGAAAAAAAGATATTCAATTTATTAGAGGGGCCGAATAAACATAAATAACAAGCCTGGGGTTCGAATGAAAAAAAAAAAGGTTTTAAATATGCAGAAGAACAAAAAAGGAAAATAAAATGATAATGGAGTGGAATAGCAAGAAATATCATGTGAAACAAGAAAGAGTATTGTCATTTGGATCAAATATGCAGCACTAATAAAACTTTAAATGTAAAATGTCTGACATAATTCCGCTTTATATTCATGGTCATGTCTAGCAATGATCGAGCTGTATTTTTCTCACGATCTATATTCTTTACTCGACACTTCTTTCATTATTATGTCGAGCTAGTTAGTCAGTGAGTAAGTGAGTGAATAGTTGGTTTAGTTAGTAGTTAGTTTCTGTTACAGTTGAATATTTTATCCCCAGTTCTTTACTGTTTGCCTAACCCACCCACGTCCACAAAATTAAAGGGGAAAACATAAATAAATAAATAAAAGATGTGTTTAAAAAAAATGTTAGATTTTATAAAGATTTCAGAAAAAAAGAGATTTATTAAATAGAATATAGATTCTAGACATGTGCTGTAATTGACAGAAATTATGCTACATTTTAAAGGTTTTTCAATAACACCAAAAAAAATGGACACTTCTGTCAACCAGTTGTGAATAATGTTTTCAGTGGTTTGTTATCAGTGTGTCTGGTATCTTTGCATGCAGGCAGATACATCTGATAAAGGCTCTTTTTATCCCGTCATGTTATTATCTATATTCCCGACTGCGTGCTGAGGTGAAAATGATAAACTGACCAAATGACAAGATGGAACTCTTTTTTAGTGCAGGTAAATTCAACGTGTGACTGTGGGCAGACAATCATTAAAACCATTAGATGTCGAGGCCCCGTGAGCGGCTTCCACTAGAAGGAAACGGCAGATGGCTGCTTAATAATACGGTGTTCTATTACATGTACAGCAAGACCCCGTCCGTTTAGGGACATTATTTATGCCTGGGGGTGGGCTGGAAAAAAATTTTAAAAAATGAAAAAAAGGCACTGATTCTCCCCTTGCCCCCCGTTCTTTTCAAGTTTTTGATTAAGACTTTCTTTATGGCCACCCAAAAATTCCCCCACCCCCTCCCCCCTATACATACACACACACACACGCGCGCGCGCGCGCGCACTGCCACCACCAATAAGCTCCTCACTAAAATACATTCCTTGTCTGCAGTTCGTTAAGTGGCCCCTTAAGTAAGAACAATTTCAACATTCCCACTTCCTTTTGTTCTTTCTTTCTTTTTCTTTTTTCTTTTTTCAATTTTCCTTTTCCTTTTTCATTACATTTTTTTCTAATTTTCCTTCAGTCCCCTTCCCCTCCCCGTAGCGTATCTGCATCGCTTTCACCCGTCTAGATTGGGAAACGCTAGCACTTCCTTTACGGAGCTTGTGCTAGGCGCCATCATTTTTAAAAGGTTCCGGTATCACTTGCCACACGAAAACGATAAGCCGGCGTTTTCAAAAATTTCACTCTGGAGAGCGCTTTTGAAAAGCTACGTGTTCGGTGACCGTTTTTTCACCGGATAAGTGTGGACGGAAGGCCAATTCGAATCAAATAAAATTTGAATCGCTCCTCGCTATCAAAATTCAAAGGTATCTTTTGCTCCGTTTGGTATGGAAATCTCTTTACACCATGTGAGCATACTCAACGTACTGCTACCCCTAACTTGGTTAATTTGTCGAGCAAGGGCAGTTTATTTCTTTCAACATGTTACCTTTCTTTGCATAGTTGTCCTACAATCCCTATCCTTCGCTGTCTTTCACTTGAGTGTCTATTTTCGTTTCGAGTCTTTGGTTTGGCGATCAATGTAAATCTTGATTGTAAGGACTACATAGAGGAAAGAAATTTTACAGGCTTTGAAAGAGACGGCAGTGTTTATAATTAATATCAAGACAGATTGCTTCGCGAACTAGAAAATGAAGTTAGTCTACTGCAAACACAGCTTACATTACTATTACAGCGAGTAATAGAACTGTCTACTTTTGAGGACGACGCGTGGTCTGAAATGGGAAAACATTGCACCCAAAGTAAAAAGGTCATTGCCAAGATGCCATGGTCAATATAATGATGTACACAGCTTTTTCAATAAAGACTGTCATCGCCTTGCAATATAGGTTATGGGTTTGCATAAATGTAACAATATTCTGTTATTTGGTTAAAGTGCCCGTAATGCCTACGACCATATTTTGAAAATCTAGTCTTTATACAGTTGTTTATAGGACAGTTTAATTTTGCTGGTAATGGATGAGCCATTTCTGAGTTATAAGGGTTTGAAGAACATCACGTTGTACTTGATATCATCTCATTTGCATTTCTAGATGTTTAATCCTTTATTATTTGGAAATATGTGGGTGCACAACCAGTAGAAATGAACAATATTATCAGAAATGTCATGGAGAATGGATTTTCAAAATATGATCGTAGTCGTTAGGGGGTACTTAAATATTGAGACATTCAGTGCTACTGAAACCCGTCTAGTCCGAATTGGAGGCTTTGATACGACTTCAAATCCTCATTAATTATTCGGGAAGAATCTATTAATTAAACGATAACGGTTTTTTGCTTTAAAGTAAGAAACTTAAAGTCGAGAAATAAACACAATTTTGCGCATGCGTGAGCGTCATATTAATCAATGTTTATGCATCCCACACGGAAAATCGTGATGAAAAATAGAGAACCATTCACTATCAGAACCAAACTTGTTCGGTGAAAGCGGGTGAAGTGCTTATAGGCTCTGATTAGTATTGGGGGTTTTTGATCAGAGATTCCAATAGACCACTTCCGAGATATTCTTTGCTTGTCATGCACAAAGGTTCCAGTACGAGGCTCCATGCTAAATTAAATTTATTCATTTCAGTTGTCACGAATCACTGAGCATTTAGCACGGAGCCTCATACTCAAACCTTTGTACTTGACAAGCCAAGCATATCTCGGAAGTGGCCTATTCCATATTATCTTCAGCGACCCGTGAGTACCATAGATCATATCGCTAGTCTGCCGCAGCAGTGCATTCTGGGACTGTTATCTCAGTTACATAACACCGAACAAAAGACGTCAGGGTTTGTGGTTCTTTTGTTCGGTGTTATTAACTGAGATAACAGTCCCAGAATCCACTGCTGATATACACTAGTAATATAGTCTATGCCGGCACTGGTCATGTGATCAGGCTATATTTTGAAACTCACTGTACTCCTCGGCCGATCCCAGTGCTGTTCCAGTGTCCAAGGACTTGAAATAACAACAATTATTTCAAGGACACTGGAAAAGATTTCAAGTTGGCTTACGAGTACTTTCTGGGGTTTCAAGGCTCATCACGTGGCCTCGGATTTTAAGCATGTGGTTGGCTGGTTACCTCGTGAATAATTAATGAGCATTTAAAAGCAGAGTAAAAGGTGCTCTAGGACGATAAGTCAGGGGATGGTATTTTTGGGTGGGTAGGATAGCAGCTGGCTATGCCTTAATTCCCAACCTACTCACAAGTCTAATAAGGTTTTTTGTTGTTCTTGTTCTTGTTCTTCTTTCTTTCTTTAGATTGTCGACTGAGTGTTTGCTACGCACTTACGCTCAAGCGATTTTCTTTGTGAAATTAAGTTTAAATTCAAAGCAAAACGATTTGATAATAAAATATTTACTATTGTTATGAACAACAAACAACTGTTTTACGGTACTACTTTACATTTGTATGATTTTTTCTGCTTTGAAGTTCAATATGATAGCAAATACGCACTTGACGGAAGGTCGACCCTTTTTTTACAAAAATCAAAAACTTTTAAACGTTTCAAAGGAAATCAAGGTAACCTTCTTTGCGGTAAAGTCCTTCTAAGTTCTGTTTTATTTTAAGTTTTCTAAAAAATCATTTTTCAGCAAAAAGTCAAGACCTAGGGCTAAAATTGAACAAGATTAAACCTTTGAGTTTGCTCGAATTTTTCAAAAATTGTTTTTGCCTGTAAATCTTTTCCCCCTTCTTCTCGTGAGTTTATTTAAACGGGAACAGTAAGCTAAACATAAAATAAAGTAGCTGACAAAGTTTGGGAGGAATATTTCTCATTTTACAACTTTTACGAAGAAAATTTCTATAACGTAGCAATACGCACTTCGTAGCAAATACGCACTCGTGACGTAGCAAATACGCATTTTAACCCCGAACCCTAAGGTAGCAAATACGCACTCGTGAGGTAGCAAATACGCATTTTAACCCCGAACCCTAAGGTAGCAAATACGATACGCATTTTATCTCAATGCAGGTAAAATGATGTTTTTTAGTAAAATATGTAATTTTGGACAATGTTGCTTGAGAAGGGTGTAACAAGTTGCAGGAATCTCCCGGAGCCACCCAACATTGAGTGAGTGAGGGAGTGGGAGTCCCAAGCTGGAGTGGTCAATTTCGACCATAATGGGAGTAGTGTCTCAACAAGTTTTGCATACGATTGTACTAGATAGTTATTCACAGCAAGTTTTTTACCACTTTGTTAATATTTCTTCTTTTTTGCCCTCAGTCGGCGAGCCTCGTGGCGTAGCTTATCGGTCACGCTGTTTTTGTTTCATTTCACTTTCTTCATCGGTTTCGCCTTGTACTATCAATCCAAGTTTGATCGTTCTTCATTCTTTGCCAAACAAGCTCTCTCTTGATTGTGTTGCTCTCCACCATGTCCTTATTCAAAGACTGACTAAATGCTCGGTTTGCTCATTACTGAACTTACTCCATGTCCTTGCTTCTGATTGTTCTGTTGGAGCAGATTCGGAAGGTGTTGACGCCAGGTATCTTAGGACTTTGTCATGTGAATCTTCTTCGTCTTGTGGAAGGCACACCGTTTCCATGTGTTTTTCTCTCATGTGCTTCAGCTTCAGCACAACTGCCTTTAGAGTATGATGCACGAGGATATTCGACGCGCCAAGCTTATCGCGAACTACTTCATTTGTAATTCCTCCAGCGTTGATCTCGTCAGAGAAAATCTTTTACAAACAATCTTCTTCATCAATCGTCCATTCCACGTGAGTAACTTTTAGGCTAGTGTCTTTCATATCTTTGGCTTTCATTGAAACAAACTTGCTCACGGCCCGACGTCTCAGATCAGTGTCTGTGACTTTATCGTGTACACAGTAATAGTTTCTTTGAGTTTGGGGTTTATGCTGTGCAAGAGCAGCGAGTTTTTTTTATCTCGAGGCATATGGATATGGACCCCAGTGACTTCCTTATCTAAAGTGGTTGCCGAAATGCGGCCGTTCAATTCGATCTTTTCTCTCTGAAATGCGCACCATGTTAATGTCGATATTTGTGACGACGTCAAAGACATGCCATTGCTAGAGACGAAAAAAATTTTCAACCATTGGGTTTGCTTTGAGTAACCTGTTGTCTTAGGGTCTTGAAGTACATTTTAATCATTCTGTACATTCTTTAATCCATACACCTGCTGCTCCATATACTGCGGAAGTGTTTTCCTCTTTGTCAAGAACCCTTTATCTTACCTCGTCCTCTCCATTGCCTTCATAAAATAAGGCTTCTTTGAACTCTTTCCTAATGTCATATTGGAGGCAATACCACTACGGCCACTGTTGTCAGTTATCATTCGTGTTATAAGATAGTCCTTTACTTTGCAGTAAGACTTGCCCGTTATCATAAAAGAGTTCTGCCCGTCATTTCTTGTTATACATATGTTTTTCCAAGCTGTCTTATTGTTTTAACACCTTAGTTACCATGGCACACTTGGTGAAGAGTTTCACTTGACAAGATTTTCTTGTAATCGTCTTTCTTCTTCAGTCTCCTTTTAAATGGCTTTCTTTTTCTGTACTGAAAACCAAGAGGTTATCATATCTCGGCGTCAGATAACGCATTCTTGTGAAGTAGTCTTACCTTCTTGGGAAAGAAATTTGTAGAGCAAACGAATCCTCATGAGAGGTCCAGGTTCTGTTTGATAGCACAAGCTAGCCATGTTTTAAACAAGGTCACTCCTTCTGGTGCCTCAGTGTCATAAACTCTGAATAGGGTAGCTTTTTTCTGTTCATCAGTGTTTGAGAACTCTTTCATTTTGTGGATGACGCTTTTCACATAAGTTTGATATTTTTTGCACTCTTTTCATATCTGTAACCACCATAAACTTCAACAAATATGAGTGACTTACCTATAAAAACCCTATCAGCTCTACCAATGTGACAGTGTGCTTAATTGTACAATACCAGGCGCCACACACTAGACTTGTAATTTTTAATGATCGTAAAACATACAGCAAATGTGCATTTTAAGGCAATACATATAATTTTAACAGAAACTCTTTTTATTAAACATTTACCGTGTGTTTTTCGTAGCGTAGCAAATACGCACTTGAATCTAACTTTCTTTCTTTCTTTCTTTCTTTCTTTTGTTTTCTTTTCTCTCCAAGCAAAAAAGCACTAATAAATGTACGTGGATATAAAATTAAAAGCGCCGCGAATAATTTGTTTGTCTAAAGAGCAAATATTCTACATTTCTGCCTGCATACACACACAAAGCCCCACGCTATTTGGCAAGACATAATTGAGTGTACTGGTTTTATTCCTTCCAACCTTACCAAGTTTATATTAATCAGGTCGAAAAGTTGAAAAGATATCGATCTTTGAACGAATGAACCACAAAGTCTATCGAGCCGGAAGCAAGGAAATCTCTAGAAAGTAGAGCACATGTCGTATGACTGTGAAAAGCTTGTTGCACAAACGGAGTCGTAAGCGTACCTTGCCGCGCATGATCATGATGTTTTCTAGAATTTTGACGTGCCTTGACCGCGTGTCACGACCGAGCTTTCCACAGTCATACGAAATGTGCTCTAAGAAAGAAAGTGATGTCTTTTAAACCATATAAACCGACTTACTGTAAGGATAGACATAGACATTAGAAGTAGACATTAGAATGTTTTATTAAACTATCACCCCGGCTACAATGCATTTATTTCTGTCAAAAACTGACTTTCATCTGACGTGTCCAAGACTTGGGATTTTATTTTGTTTGCTGAAGAATTGGATTTCTTATCCTACATGTACATCGTCCTTATTATTTCGTTTAAGGTGGCTCAACTCAATTTCTGAGCGCCTCGACCGCTCAACTTTAAACAGCAATTACTTCTTTATCCTAACTCCGATTGCCAAGTAATTTTGCCTACTTACTAGACAAGGGTTGAACTTTATTTCCAGATACTTTTGATTGCAATCGACGTTACCATTAGTAACAAAACGATGACGTCATATAATGTCATTTTTGCCAATTTTTACCAAATCTAGACCTAAACTTTAAAAACAACCCATTTTACCTTGTAGCACATATATAAT
>WUAP02146534.1:0-11439 GCA_015163945.2 Stichodactyla helianthus | reverse complement strand
CGTGGAAGAACTTCTTCTTCCTAAATTTGGAATAAGATAACCTTTGAAAAGAATCGAGACTTATTTTGAGAGTTTTGGCCTTAATAAACTCAACTGAATTACGACCAACTCGCCAACGGATCAACTCGATTTTATACGTTGGCGAGTTGGTCCGTTGGCGAGTTGACTGCACACCAGTAGGACACTCCTAGTTCAGGTTGCAGGACACTCCTAGTTCAGGTTGTGGGACACTCCTAGTTCAGGTTGTGTGATACTCCTAGTTCAGGTTGTGGGATACTCCTAGTTCAGGTTGTGGGATACTCTTAGTTCAGGTTGTGGGACACTCCTAGTTCAGGTTGTGGGATACTTCCAGTTCAGGTTGCAGAAGGATACCCTTATGTTACTTTGCTATACTGTAGCAGCCTTATGCTCTATTAACAATGTACTCATACCTGTGGTTCTGGCATCAATATGGTTACTTGTTTTATCAGCTGTCGTGTGACTAGATGATGTGTTACTACTAGCTTGATGAGTGTTGTAATTCATGTGACCAGATGCCACATTACTATTAATGGCTGTTTGATGACATTTTTTTGAATGGCTATTCTGATGTGTCTGACCAGGTTTTACTTGACTCCTACCAGCTGCACAATGATTACTTGTGTGATGAGGTGTTGTGTGACCCTTATCCAAACTGCCATTTGGTATGTCACCATTGTTTCTGTCAAACTTAGATGTTGTGTGACCTTTGACAGCTGTATATCCATTATAGTGTGTGTAACTGGGTGTTGTGTGACAATTATTGTTTGTGTGACTAGGTGTTGTGTGTCTATGTGAATGACCAGGTGTTGTGTGACTTTTATCAGTCATATGATGACTATTCATTGTGTGACTATTGTGCGTGTGACCGGGTTTTGAATTATTATCAACAGAAGAACTGTTGTCCATTTTCGATTGGCATTTCACTGTTGAGTCAGGAATTCCTGGCATTCCTTTAGATGCTGTTGGACACTTGGTAGAACTGTTTATTCCTTCTGTTATTGGCCTCGATATTTCATTTTGCAGTTGTACAGGTAATGATATCAATGATTCTACTTGAAGATTTGACCTTTCATCATCCTGTTGTCTGTCTTGTTTAATATCAGATTCGGCAGCTCTTTTCCTTGCTGTTTTTACAAAAAGAATTCCCTCTCGCTTGAAATTACTGTTGTTGAAATCCTCAACAGGCTACATGTACACATTAGGGACAAGCTCAATAAATTTATATTAACTGGAAGACAACAGACTAGAGCAAACACAATGTAATCAATGATACTTACTGGTTTTGGTTGTTTGGTAATAAATTTCAAATACGCCTTATCTCCTATACAGTTGCCCAGAACCTCACCAAAACATCTGTACAAGTATAAAAATGTTGACTAAATGTATTAAAGTACCACATAACTACAATGTGCACTCTGAACTATTGGTTAATTAGCAAGAGTGCATTGAGGGTTTTTTTTTTACAAATGATCAAATTAAAGAACAAACCAAAATTAGAGGTATTAAGACAATTCCATGATAATAAAGTTACTATATATACTGTGTATTACCACTCTTGGTAAGACTCATCAATTTCATTAAACCCTTCCAAAACCAAACAACCTCTCAGCTGATCTAAGTCATAGAATGGCTAACTCAAAGATTGAATTGGAATTTAGCATGTTGGGTTTTGTGAAGGGAGGAAAATGGAGAAGCTGGGGAAAAACCCTCAAATCAAAGAAGAGACCCAACAAGAAACTCTACTCACATGAAATGCCGAGTCCAGGAATTGAACCCGAGACAAGAGGTGAGAGGACCCCCTTCAAAAACACCCACCCCCATTAACATTCCTGGATCTGCCAAATTACTGTCAGTCTTATTGCAAAATTCACATACTTTAATGCCCTTTTCAGTCCATCTGTAACAGCTTCCTTTCTGGCTTTCTCTAAAGCAAGAGCTTTGGACTTCATGCCCTCGGAAACTCCATAACCAATGTCTTCATGAAATACACCATCCTATGTGTAGATGAAATAAAATAATTCATAAAAACGTTTTGTGTTTTATTGAAGTCTGGTTACTTTGGTGTGCACACCATTGTCTGAATCACTACTGTGGGTACCAGAGGCCCTCTAGTTCTGTGCATTGACCAAGAAGCACTGGAGCAGGAGCAGTCCTTGGAACTCAGGGTACCAATACAAATCATAGGCTGTGCAAGAGGATTATGCACAAGAGATGACATAGGGGACCCACCCATGCTGCATCATCTTTCTCCAATCCCAAGTCTTCTTGAGTAGCTCTTTAGGCTGCCAATTTAGTAAATAATTTATGTGACTCAAAACTTTCTATCTCTCTCCACCCTAGGATTTGAAATTCTAATGAAGCTTTATTTTATAATTCTATCAGTGAACATATCCCATACCTTCAGTTGAACTTTGACAAAAGCACTGATGCCAACATAATATTTTTTACCAACTTGGTCAACAAAGTCTGCAAAAAAACAATTTTCAAACTTAAATCTTCAATTGATCATGCTAATGCACGAGCTACAAATTATCATACAATTTTAATATGGCCATGAAAAGCTAGTGTCCAGTACAATGGTGTTTGCACCGTCCTTACATGCAAACTTCATATTTAGATACATAATACATCACCTATATTTTGATGCGTGACTGAATGAGACCAACCATTAAACCCAAAAGTCTCATTCGCTAGTTTAATCAGTCTCCAGCCTTCAATGTAGGCAAGCTGTGAAAGACGGAAAGAAAAGATGAAACAGCTGAATCCCACATAAAAATTGAAGCAGGCAAATAGGATTATAAGCCTTACCTTCTGACCACCAGCACCTGCTCTCTGACTGATGTATTCAGGACCAAGCTTTTGCTGAAGAGCACTGTTGATCGCTTCTTCTTCTTCTTTGGAAAAGTGACACTGAAGTAAATTAAAGAACAAATTATAATCTTCAATCTCTTGAGAAAAACAGTGTTTTAAACAACAACACGAGCTATAAGGGATTTAGAAAACTCACGTTTCCAAAGGAAGATGGGCGATTTTCAAAAGCCATCTTCATCTCTTAACACAGGCTTCAAAATCACAATATCAGCTGTGAAATAAAACCCCCAAAATTCAATATTTTTCTCTGCAAGATTTTTCGATATTTTTCAAGTTTCAAATCTTTTGCCTTCCTTTTGATCAGCCAATCAGATTCTACTTCGGTTCGCAATCCTTCATGGGAATTTTTACCTCTTAGCCAATCAGATAGCTTCATCACATCCGGGAAGCAAGATCGACAAATGGCGTCTTATTCGAAGAGGAAATTTCAGTAAGTTTTTATTTGTTTTTACTGTATCCTGGGTTTTCGACCCAAAACAAAGATTTTAAATCTTTTATTTACGGTCTGAGCATCTGCAAAGCTCTGATACTTAACAATACTGAAGGTGTAATCCATAGAATGTAGTTTGAGGTGTTTATAATGCACGTAATGTTTTTATTTTGATTGCAAACTCATCTAAGTGAAAGTCACAAAAGTGATCTGAAAATTGTCAAGTTTGCTTGAAATTTCCAAGGCTATTATCATGGCTACAATATCAGGTTAGTAGGGGAATAAATATTATTGATGAATTAAACAAGTATGCTTAGGATCGTTTGATATTCTCATTACAGGACTCAGCTCAGCGCGCAACAAACTTGAAGGTCTCTTGAACGAACTTGTGGAAAAGAAAGATGAAAGGTAGCTCTAAAATTAATCTCTTTTATAAGAACCACGTCAAACCTAAGGTACTTAATCAGATTCTTTGTTTTTCATCTCCTCTTTCAGTCATGATCAAGGGAATCCTCTTGCAATGGTTGATAGCAGGTATTTGGAGATTTTCTTTTGTGTGTGTGTATGGGGGCGGAGGTGGTCGGGTGCATTTTTGTCTTTGAAAGACCTTCTCCATGTTCAAAAACGTGGCTCAATGAAAAGGTTTTATTCCCTTGTTTGCACAAGCTGTCCATTGGAAAGGACATTTAGATTATATTCTAGACCCTCCCACCCCTAGGATTTCCTATCAGGGGAGGTATGGATAATTCAATGCATGTTTAAAACATTCTCTCTCTTACAGCTTGTCATCAGCAATGCCACCACCATCAACACCAACGAAAAGGTCAGGAAAGCATTCTTGTGTGAATTTAAAATTGACTGTTACATTTTTTTATTCAAAATTTTTACTTTATCACATACTCATGTATATTGCTTTTGTTTTATTTTTGACATGTTCCATTTATATAGAAGCTCTTCAGGTAAGATACTATTTTTTCATTTTTTCAGTTCAAGCAGCATGTGTCATCATGAAATTTTGTTATGTACAATATCATAACTCCTTGTGATTTATGAATACATAATCATATCTATTGTTTGAATGCCTTATGACCAACGAGACAAGAAGCAGTCAAGTAACTATATACACCTCTCATTAACCAAGCCCAAGGGCAATACTGTAATTTATAAACCAAATTTTTTCCACTGACTTATGGCACAAGAGCAGAAGTGGAAAAAACAAGGTTCCATAACTTACATATGAACCAATCAAGTGAGGTTATTAAGATGTTTATTATATGACAAGGCAAACTCAAAAATGTGGTTGGTGATCCATACCGTAAGTTATGGGCTGGAAATTAGCCAATGAGAGCTCATGATATAATGATAATTGTCGTTAATTTGTAGCTAAGGGACCAAGAAAAAGAAGAAAAAAAGACCTAGGATTTGATGGTGGTAAGTAGTTTTTACCTTGTTTTCAATCTTTCTTTTTTTATTTATTCTTGTTTGTCTTTCCCCAGATGGTGCTGAGGGTTCCAAATCACATTGTGAGTGAAATTTTCATCTTCTGTAATCATTTTCATAAAAATATCCAAATACTAATTTCTTCCATCATATTTTTACATACGCCCCTTTGTCATCTATGAAAAATTGCAGCAAGGTAAGTATGATACTACAACTGTTAGTACAGTATTATGCGCAGCTTGTACCAGAGATCATTTTCTGAATAGATGGGAAATGTCCAACATGTGCCTTGACCTTTTGTTAACGTTTCCTTTGCAGTTACATAATGAAGCTTTTTGATCGAAGTGTGGACTTTGCACAATTTGGAGAAGACACCCCTCTTTACACACTGGCTAGGGAATGGATGGAAAACAAGCCTCACAGAATGAGACTGGCATCTGACACCCAGGATGTTCAGGATAGTGATCCATTATCAAGCAGTCAAGGCAGCTCATCTAGTATTCTTTCCAATGTGAGTACAGTAGAAGTGTGTAAGTTCTTCTACAAACCTGGGTGGAGCACACTTTGGAATGAGATGCTTGGATTTAAACTTTATTATTCATTAGACAAGTAAATAAATTTTGAAATTTTGATGATCATTCTTATACGGTTTTTAAAATAGGATGCAAGCTCTGACTTAAAGGCTGTGTTCAGGTAAATACACTTTTTTCTCCAGATGTTTTTCTTTGATAATCTACTACAGTTGTGGTTGAAATTTAAGAAATGATCAGAGATCCTCGATAGAAAAGGCAAAAGGATACATTTGATTCTGATATTTGTCAAGAGTGGGTTGGCATTTGAAATGAGAAATAACTTAGTGATCAATATCTGAGGACTTCCAGAGAGAAGAAAGTCCCTGTTGGTAGTAAACTGTAAGTTAATGCTCTCATTTTTTTGAAGCTTACCTCCTCCAAAGTTTAAAAGAGAGAAAAAAGACCATTCAGCCATTCCTACACTACTGCCTCATCCTCCATTATCTCTTAATATTCACTATGTAAGTATAATTTGTGCAACAGATTGTTAACGAGGAGATTTCATTATCAATAACAATAATGATGATGATAATAATAATTTTGTTTTGTATTGTACATTTTCTATTCTCTTCTCACTTGATGATGACGTTGCAAGATAACGTCGAAACGTCGTGTCTTTTATTGTTTAATTTTATTGTAAAATTTTTTAAAAAACCTCTTTTAATTCGATCATAATAATACCAAATTTATATAGTACCATTTCCAGGAGCCCAATGGCACTTTACAAAAAATGATACTAAAAAAAAATTAAAATTACAATGTTTTAAACAAATGCAAATATTATTACTAGATGTAAAATTAATTATATATAATATATAACATATAATATATATTGTAAAATACAGCTTTTTGCAAAAATTATGGCCGCTTTCAATATATATACATATATATCAAATAAATATTAGAAAGTATTGTTTGGCTTGGCTGATATTTTCATTCAATAGTCTTGATGGTAAGCTACTAGAAAAAAATATCAGTGAAGCCAAACCATAATTTCTAATTTTTTTTTTTTGATATACATGTATATGTATATATATTGAAAGCGGCCATAATTTTTGCAAAAAGCTGTATATTATATATTATGTAATATATACAATATGAGTGGGGATGCAGTATCTGATATACAAGCTCAAGCTGCAAGCTGTAGATCAGATACAGCATCACCACTCATTGTATATTGCTTATGATTCATCTAGGTTAGCTAGATTGTGTTTGACTAAAATTTTGAACATACACGTGAATTTGGCTGAGAAAATCAGCTTTAAAGTTTATGCAAATCAGGACGATACTGTATGAGATATACAAGCTTCTCCACGCTTATGATTTTCTATTGTCTTGGCCTCATTAATTATTCATGAGTGTTATAAATGGATAAACAACAATAATAATAAAAAGGCAAATTTTCTTCAAAAACACTGGTTTCTCTGTATTGCAGAATGTTGATGCTGGTTCAAACATCAATGATCTGAAAAGAAATCATATCCAAAGATGGAAAAAGGTCAAAACCAGGTAATAATTAGTGGCTATATTTTAGATCATATATACTTCTTATTATGCCAAGCGCAAGGGCCATACCATATGTTATAGAATAAGCTTTTTCACACTGCCTTATAGCAGGTAGCAATGCAAACAGGCATTAAAAAAGTGTGTGTGCGGGGGTGGGATGAGATTAATATGATATTTATTACTGAACATGGCAAGCTGAACTCAAAAATGGATAAGTGTAAAGTATGAACAGCAAATTGGCCAATCAGAGCATGTGAAATTCCTTTTTATATGGTAGTAAATTAATGGAAACCAAATGGAGCTCAGAAAAAATCTGAGCCCAGATGAGATTTGAACCTACGACCCTCCAAACTCTAGTCAGATGCTCTAACCTCTGAGCTACTGGAGACTCTATGGTGAGGAGGGTTATACATGAGTTGTAACAGGAACTGCATCACACAGTCACATAGTCACATCAGAATACATTAATGGCTTAACTGCATCGTGCAGTCACATTAACCATCAGTAAATAACTGATAACAGAGATCATGCATCCACCCAACTATCCAAACTGCAGTGATTGCAATCATACATAGCTCAGTGGTTAGAGCATCTGACTAGAGTGCTAAGGGTCGTGGGTTCGAATCCCATCTGGGGCTCAGATTTTTTCTGAGCTCCATTTGGTTTCCATTACTTTACTATATATATTTATCACTTGTTATATCAAAAAAAAAAAAAAAAAAAAAAAAAAAAAATTAATTTGTTTAAATTAACTATGAATTCTCTGTTTGTGTGTTTATTTCAGCTGGAAAGAAGCATCGATAACCAACCAGGCCTACTACACTCCAAGCATTAAGAAAATTAGAGAGCTTTTTGAAACTTATAAATAGAGATTCATAATGCTAAATAAAATGGCTTATAGCACCATTATTGTTTAATCATTAATTCATTGCTTTCATCCCCATAAGTGCCATTGGGCACTCCAAAAATACCACTGCCTTAAAAAATCGTAACTTTCTCAATAGCGCAAACATGGACTTGACTATCAGTTGAGAGCATAGGCTAGTAAGTCCTTGAAATCGAAGTAGCCGATAAACATCAAAAAGTCCGCGATTTTGGCACAATCTCATCGTTAAAATTTTGACAAGAAAAAAAATGGCCGTTTTGACATCACAGAAGAAGACCTAATCCAAGAGTCAACATTCATAGCAAAATGCAGTCCTAGTTTTTCTCTCTCTTATTCGCTGTCCGGGTCAAGGGACAGCCACTCGTTTTAGTGCATTCTGGCCTTCTTATAATTTCAATTTCACAACCACACTGCATGCTAGGAAATATCCAGATTTTTCGACAGGGAGCCTTCCCTTCCATACATCTTATACATTTATTCTTATATCTTTTGTCTAGTCTATAGCCACCAGGACCTACCGCCAAAATTTCAGGCTACCTGGCTGTCACTACAAGCTATTCAAACGGAGATGAATACGGCTAACTACTTTGTTTCGATGGATTGTATCTGACACCAGTTTGCTGTAGGGTACATTCATTCGCATCTCGTCTCAGATATGTTACAGATTATTGGTCTGCTACAAACATTTGAACAATCGAGTTTGTTTTGTATGGCTACATTAAAAAGGTTCCAGCTGTACTTTAAAATCAGGCTACCTGGCCCTCTCTACAAGCTATTTAAACGGAGATTGATACTGCTAACTACTGTGTTTCGATGAATTATATCTGACACCAGTTTGCTGTAGGGTACACTCATTCGCATCTCGTGTCAGATATATTAGAGATTATTGGTCTGCTACAAACATTTGAACTATCGAGTTTGAGTTTATGATGGCTACATTTAAAACGGTTCCCGGTGTACTTTATAAGCAGTCTAGCTGGCTGTCACTACAAGCTAGTTTCAAACGGAGATGAATACAGCACAAGATGTGGAACAATGAGAGCTGACAAATGCCCATTTGGGCTTACTTTGAGAGTTGAGTTCAAATCAAGGGCGGATCCAGGGGGAGGGTCGGGAGTGTCCTGACCCCCCTGTCATACCTGAGGTTCAATTGATTGTCTTATCCTTGATTTTAGTTTTGCCAAACTTTTAGAGTAAATTTAACGTTTGGACTCCCTCTCGATGTTTAGACCCCCCTCTCAAAAAATTCCTGGATCCGTCCTTGCAAATTGTAGAAAGTGACGATCAACTGACACTAAAACTTGGTGATGACGTCCTATCCAAGCTTTTAGGTCACAACGCCCTTTGTATGGATGAGGACGGCATTGCAGAAATCCTGATATTTATTGAGAATGTATCACTCACCTAAATTACAAGCACTTTTGTTGTCACAAAAGTCTCTCTCCGGGAACGAAACCATTTCAACTTCAAAATTGTTACTTTTGAGATCAAGAAACAATAGCTTTGTGATGCTTTCATTAAAGCGAACAGTGAACAATTTCACTAAGGAATTATAATACAAGAACTGTTATTTTCACAAAGGTCTCCAAGGAACAATAGCTTTATGTGGAACTATTTCTACTTTAGAATTGTATGATTTATATTTTCATTTACAGAGATTCATGGTAAACGTACAGTTATTTAAACATTCCCAATAGATTTAACAAAACTTCAATTCCACATTGACAAATTATTTGTATTAATTTCTCTTATATCACTTCATTACAGTGATTTTAGAGTGCTTTTCATAAACCTGTGAAACAGATATATGTGTTCTCATTTGACTATTACACATTAAATGCTTGTATTCATTTCATAGGTTTATGAAAACCACTACAATCATTACACTACCTGTGAAACAGCAGCACTTCATGTAACATAAGTGACCATTATTTACAGTGGGACGGAAGAGGGAAAGCACTTTTTATGCTCATCAAAAATCAGGGCTAAGAAAGGCAAAGTAGAATTTTTGAGAGAGGTATGAAAGTTTGTCATCAGTGAAAATCAATATGCATCAGCCCACCTCCCCTTTAAAAAATGACCAAGTCCTGTCTTAAATATTCATGTGCTAACTACAGAGTGATTGATTCATTTACAAAGCATACAATCTCTGAAAAGTACTAGTTATTGTGAATGTGTATCGTACATTAGAGTGATTGCAAAAAACGTGATACATTTCCATATCACTGGCAATGACGTACTGCAAGTTCAGCATTAAGTTTCACAAAGAAAAACCATTACAATATAGAAAGCCCGAGTTCACACAAACATTTTCTTATTAAGCTTAGAACATAAAATATTAGTTTCTATTTAACAGAGATGAAAAAAAAAAAAAAAAAAAATTTTCCAACTTAGACCTCTTGACCTCCCCCGGACATATATGTGACACAGACTGAAACGTGACTATACTTCATGCCAGTATGCCATATAGTCGTCCGACCATACAGTATCCCTCTATACTTCAGATCAACTGTCTCTGGCAGTGATCAACTGTCCTTAGAAGTGATCAACTGTCCCTAGGCGTGATCGACTGTCCATAGCACTGATCATCTGTCCCTAGTCGTGATCGACTGTCCCTAGCATTGATCATCTCTCCCTAGTTGTGATCGACTGTCCCTAGCATTGATCATCTCTCCCTAGTTGTGATCGACTGTCCCTAGCATTGATCATCTGTCCCTAGTTGTGATCAACTGTCACTCGCACTCATCATCTGTTCCAAGCACTGAGCTGCTGTCCTTAGCTGTGACCAACTCTCCATAGTGTGATCAACTGTACTTACCAATGATCAACTGTCCCTAGTTCTGATTCTCTGCCCATAGCACTGATCAACTGTCCCTACCTGTGATCGACTGTCCATAGTAGTGATCGACTGTCCTTAGCATTGATCATCTGTTCATAGCCGTGATCAACTGTCCATAGCCGTTAAAAAAACGATCGATATCTGTGATACTCTATCCATAGCATATCTCGAATTATGTCTAAAAATACGTCTCGAAAAATATATCCAAATATGTCTCGAAACGTCTCCAAAATGTCTCGAGATATGTCTCGAAGCATGTCTCGAAATATGTCTCGAAATATGTGGGCAATATGTCTCGAAATAGGTTTAAAAATGTCTCGAAACATATCTCGAAATATCTCTGGAAATATGTCTCGAAACATGTCTCGAGATATGCCTTAGATATGTCTCGAAACATGTCTCGAAATATGTCGGAAATATGTCTCGAAACATGTCTCGAAATATGTCTCGAAAGATGTCTCGAAAGATGTCTCGAAACATGTCTCGAAATCTGTCTCGAATTATGTCTCGAAACATGTCTCGAAATATTTGTGGACGATGTGTCGAAAATTGTCTCGAAAGATGTGTGAAAACGTCTCGAGACATGTCTCGTCATATGTCTCGAAATAGCTCTTAAAAATGCCTCGAAACATATCTCGAAATATCTCTGGAAATATGTCTCGAAAGAAGTGCCGAGATATGCCTTAGATATGTCTCGAAACATGTCTCGAAATATGTCGGAAATATGTCTCGAAACATGTCTCGAAAGATGTCTCGAAATCTGTCTCGAATTATGTCTCGAAATATTTGTGGACGACGTGTCGAAAATTGTCTCGAAAGATGTGTGAAAACGTCTCGAGACATGTCTCGACATATGTCTCGAAATAGCTCTTAA
>WUAP02146523.1:0-11443 GCA_015163945.2 Stichodactyla helianthus | reverse complement strand
TTGTATCCCGACTGGGAAATAAGTGGTTATTTCCCGCTCAGAATACATTTAGATTTAGTTAATACCACGTGATCATCATTCAGCCAATGACAGCGTTCGTTATATCAGGAAAATCCATAGCTATATAACAATAGCATTTATAGTTATCAGCTAAAGGTATGGACTAACTAAGAACTCATTTGTGCATGAACCACACAGAGAAACACAAAGAGTTCTAGAGGTATGTTGCTTTTGTTTTCACCCTACTGCCTGAATGATACCTGCTATTTGTTACAATATGATAATAAAGGCAATTACAAACTAGTATTTTTTGATTTGTTTCACAGATATATCAGGTGTGCACTCTATTTGTGAGTTATGTAAAAATTGTTATGAATCATAAGGTGTCATTTATACAACAGCTTCATTATTTGTAGTTAATTGAGGCATTGAATCATTGTCAGTACATTCCTGACATTTTTCTTTTTTTTTTCCCCACCAGTTTTCCTGGATACGAAATGACAAAGGAGACTTTTTCATAGCAGTTTTGTTCATGTCTGAGTTTAGTACACCTTTCCTTTCCATGAGAGCAATATTGGCAAAGGTAACAACTTAATATTATAATATAGCCACTATATATCAGTACATGCTATGATTGGTTAATTCGTGTGCACAAGCATGCATCCATTTCACAATGGACTGTATGCTGACATGATCAAGAAGCGCATGCACCTGTGTATTGAGAATTTCTTATGCCACAACTATCACTCATGATTCCTGCATCCCAAACCCTTAGGACTACAGCAACAACCTTGATTTACTCTCAAAATATATTGTCACATTACCATAGCACCTCCCATACCTATAGGAGGCTTTGCACAGTCACATGACAGGGCAGCCATGACAGGAGGCAGTAACAATTGAATTTGGTCTAATCTGATTTAAATGAGAAAGAAATCAGTTTCCCAGGGGAAAAAGAGTGTATTGTTCTGCCTCCTGGCTACCATCATGTGATGGTGCAAAGACCTCTATTTTGTTTGAACCCTCCTTTCAAACAGACTGATAATGAATAATTAAAGTCATATGACAAGTGGACAAATGCATGAGTGATACCAATGGATTTTATTTTTATTTTTCATTTATAGCTTGGCAAAAAGAACTCTCCATTGTACATCATAAATGGACTCTTGCTTGCAATAGTATTCTTTATTTTCCGAGTACTGGTCTATCCCTACTTGTACTGCCAATATGCACATTACAAAAACATTGGATATCTTGAAGTTCCATTTTCAATTCCTATATGTTGTAATATTGCATGTTTTCTGCTGATGAGTCTACAGATCAACTGGTCATACATCATCCTCAAAGGATGTTTGAAATACTTACAAAATGGTGCACCAACCAAGATAAAAGAGGAACTATTAAATGGCAATGCACATTACTCTGGACAGCATACCTCCGCAAATAATTTTGCTCCTGGCAAACAAGATTGAGGTAGATAAATTATGATGATGTCAGAGTAATTTTCTAATGACAATTCTCTGCTGTATTGAAGGGTTGCAGATCATAAGCACCTTGGAGCTTTTGGCCTCAAAGCCATTAACAGATGTCTTAAACATGTGGGCATTTAAAATTGTACTTGGTCATTTAAATTTGTACTTTTTTACTGAAGTCAAGGTCTCGGGATGATCTCGGATCTCATCCAATGAGAAGCCTTAGAATTACTTGAGAATTATTGTTGCGGAATGATAACGCAGATTAACCAATCAGCTAAAGGATTTGTAATTCTATCTGTCATTTCACGGGATGAGTACGTGGCTCAACCAATCGCAGGGTTTACACATTGGAAAGCAATTAGGAACATAATGACAGCTAAGGTTATCTTATGTTGACCTTTCTTGTCAAACCACATGACTCAACTGGATGTATTACAAATCGTTCATCAGTGCATTTTGGTTACTCTCGATTTTCATTCAGACACTAGTATTAATGAACTTCTTCACTTTAATGTCAGAATTTGAGGTCAAGCCTTCACTACGCCCGCAACATGTTCTTCCAGCAGAAATAATATATTTTTGACACAAATTATTAGAAAGGGAAACACTGTTGTATGTTCGTTGGTATTCCTTTCCTCCTTCTAATCATGCATTTGTATTTTCTATGGTCTTGGATAAAATAGTTATACAATGCTTTCTCATAGGACACCATGGAATATCCCACTTGTAACTTGTATTTTCTAGCTGTATACACACTCACCTAAAGGTTCATGTAAGTACACATAGAAAACAAGTGATGCATGGAATATTCCATGGTATGCTACGTTACTCTATAGTATTTGTGATTCCAGGTATACACAAGGGTCCTCTAGAGATGACTTCAGCTATTAGCTCTTCACCCTTGGAAAGGGAAAAAATTTACTATACTTGCAACTATATTCTGAACTATATATTTTGTTTGCAACTATTCCCAAGAGGATCAAAAGACAAAGGCATGGTGCCCAGCATGTTGGTGGTCCAGACAAAAGTACCTAATGAGAAATCTTTTGATTAAAAGCCACCAACATGCATGGCCGTAATGATGTAACAAAAGAAAATTAAAAACTTATGGAGGGGGCATTGTGACTCAGGGTGATGCAGTTTTAGACCATTTTTTGCTTGGTATTTCAGTAATTTAAATGTTGTACTGCAGTATTAGGGTTTCTTGCATATTGCAGTAGGTGGTAGTAATTCAGTATTTGGTAAAATTCAGCAATTAATATATTACAGTTTCCAGTTGGTTGCCAAATACACACAAAAGCTACATGGAAAAATTCTTATTTTCAGAAGCATCCAGATACGATTTTGGTATTTCATGTTTTTAGCTGTGATATTTCAGTTTTTGTCAATTTTCAATGTGGTTTTGTGGTAATTGAGCATCCCTCAATGCCCCCTCCTTATGCAGTACGTAGCTACCTACCCTTTGCACACAGCAATCCTGCATTATAGATTAATTCTGAAGATTTCTGGGATTGTTTTTGCAGTAGCTAGAATTCCACACTCACTAAAAAGTTCAGTGGTGTAGTGATCAATGTAACTAGTATATTATATATTCCTGTCCAACAATTCAAATGAATTCCCTGTGAGCCAGTTTTCAAGGCTCCACTTTTACAATTTACAATATTTAATAATTGTGGATAATATCTACAGTCAAATTGGATTTACAATAATTTCGAGAACACAGTTAAATATTTATTATGAAAATTTAAAGAATTTTTTAAAGAATGGCCTTCAATTTTTTTTTATTAATAAATTATAAATAGCAAACAATACCTGTAGACCAATTTTCCCAAGTTTGAGTGCACATCCAACTTGATTAAGGCAATGAAACAAAAACATTTTAAAGGAAAAATAATCAAAATTAATTAAATTTAGCATGGGAAAACTTTCAAGAATGCAAAGGCCTGTACATGTACACACTATATGCAACGCTGCCTGTGGCATTGCTTTTAATGCAGGTTTTTAGAGAGGTCACAGATGTGTTCACACAGTAGAATTTGCCACCAGTGACATTGCAAACATAGAACTTGTTTCTGCTTCTGCGATGTCGCACATGATAGTTGGACGGGTGGACAGAAAGTGTGATTTCCCCACTGCAAGCAATGTCGCATCATGTGTCTGAGCCTTAGTGGATGTGCATACCTTGAGAAAAAATTGAAGTCTATTTTGTAATGAAGAATGTTTGCTTTAAATTCTTTCATAAATTGTGTACAAATTAATTCATGCCAAAAGCAAAAATGTTTTTTTGGTATTCTCATATTCAAAATAATTAAACTTAAGAAAAGAACTGTAATTATTATAATTGAATTATTATAAATATTAATTTTGATGCATGGGCACAGCCAATATTTCCATTTGAATATTATTGAAAATATAAACTTCCTTATTCAAGATTTCTTAAATTTATTTACAATCACATGGTTCAAATCCCATCTGTGACTCAGATTTCTCTGAGTTCCATTTGGTTTCCATCACAGTTGATTTACTATTTAATTGCGTAAAAGGATTTTAAATTCAGCGATGTAGTTTCATTCGCATTAACTTCTTATTGCATAAATTTTTTACAATTTTTTTATTGATGTCATTTATATAAGAAATGTATAGTACGTATTAAATGTACATAATTATGCAAACTTTGTTATTTTCACCTCTGAATTGAACTTGAGAATATTTCTAAATTGAAACTAAAGGAAGAATAATTTTGTGGTTTATCCAATTTGTTATGCAGTCACTATAATTCTTGCATTGTGTACCTCAGAATAATACATTGAGTTCACCATGTTCATGCTCAACTATTTATTTACTCTATAGAGGCTTTGCACCATCATGTGATGGCCATGACAGAAGGCACCAGCTGGGAAACTGAATTCTTTCTCATATAAATCAGATTAGACCAGACTGACAATTGCCTCCTGTCATGGCTGCCATCATGTGATGGTGCAAGGCCTCTATAATATAAATACAAAATACTGTTGAATGTCACGTAATGAACTTGGATATAAAAAGCTTGTGAGCCGTAGGGCTCAATATATTAATTTTAAATTGTTTTGTAATGTGATAATGATTTTGTGCAGAAAATATGGTAAGAAAACATAAAGTAAAAAAAATCAGTAATTACTTGAGCTTGAGGTTGGCAGACCCCAGGAACTGGATTGAAGAGAGTTTGAAATGAGTGTGTGGCCAATCCAAATCAAGGAACTCTTGCTTAGCAGGCAGTTAGCTAACTTGCCCCTAAAACTAAAACTTTATATAAATATTAAAATATTTATTACTTCTTACTGTGCAACAAACACTAACATAGCCACACAATGTATTAAACTTTCCAAGTTATAGCCAATCATTTGGAAAACATTCATCTGGCAGATACAATTGCATGTGAACTCGCTCATTTTTGAGAGTACTCTATTTATCTGTGCAACAGATTCTCACTATCTGATTGGCTAACTTGAAAAAAAACCACATTGGTTGGCCATGGTAGTGTGCAATGCACAGTAACAAATATGTTTATGGGTTAACTAAATGCTTACAGCCACACAGTTTCTTTATTAGATTTATTTTACATTGTTTAAAATGGAATAAACAAATTACAGAACATGAGTTACTGATGAATCCTGGGTAAGTCTTGGTTGTTATGGTAAGGGGAGTATTACAAGTGCCTTATAACTTCTGTTGTACTTAAGATAAACAACAAATGCTCTAAAATGTTAAATACAAACTTTATGCTTTAAATGGTATAAAAACTGAAGGGACTGTTCATTATTTATTGGGGGGGGCCACCTGAAAAATTTGGCTATCAAAGGGGGTGCCATAGAAAAAATATATGTTGGGGGGTCATGCAAAACATGGACAAAATGATGGGGACAAGTGAAAATTTTATGGAGTAAAAGGGGGAGCTACAAATTAAAAATTTTTAGCAAAAATAAAAAAAATTCCCAACCCCCCCCCTCCTGATAAAAAATGAATGGTCCCTTAGGCCTGCTGACACTAGCAATTTTGTTGTGTGACTTGAGCTGTGATTGTATGGCAACAGATCATGCACAAGTTGCTACCAATTTGAACATGCTTGGAATTTAGTTCAAGTTCATGTTTGACCACTCAAGTTGTGTGACAAAACTGCTTGTGTTAACTGGCCTTTAATAACTGGAAATCTTGATGCTAACCTTTCAAAAAAGAATGCTGGCTGAACAGATCAGGTTTAACTGAATGACCAAAGATTCAAACTAGTAATACAGAAATACTTTAATCTAAATAGAACATGTCTTTCTACCACAATGCTTACAGTGCACATAGCCAAATGTATGACCACATTGAATGTTATTTACATTTATGCACAGGTTAAAATGATAAGGAATGAAAAAGCCCATGCATAAAAGTATCCCTATGTGAATACAGTGGTCATAGATTCAAGATTCGCATTGCAAGTGTCTAGTTTTGTAGACACACTTGTTCTTCAACTTCTATCAATAATTTCCTACTGGAGCATGATGTAACTCCAGAAACCATGTATTATATTTAATACTTTTTCCATGGCTGAAAAGGATTGACATTTTCAAGAAGTGGGAGAACAATTAGTGGTGCAGTTTACTATACAGCAGTTTTTGTGCGAATTGGAACTATGTAGTGCCGACTTACAGTTGATGTACATGGTATAGTGTGACAACACTGAAATAGCTTCCAATTGTTTTTGTGTAATGCAGCTACAGGCCATTTCTGGAAGGGTGCATGGAATAGGGTTCAGCATTAATCTTCATGGGGTAGGTAAGCATAGATTTATTGTTGCTGTATTTCTGAAACTCCATTATGCCTTAAAGTGGCATTAAAATAAAGGTCCATGGTCTTCATTTTCAGCCATAATAAAAAAAAGTGCTAAAACATACTTATGGTTTTGGTATGTTATAGACCATTTCACCTTGGGTGTAATGTTTTCCCATTTCAGACCAAGTCATTCCCTTGAGTTTTATTTCTTTGTTTAATGGTAAAACTTGAGAAGATACCTAAATATATGGATATACCTCAAACACAGGATCTTATTCCCAAGAGGATGACACCTGGTCTGAAATGGGAAAACCTTACGTCACAGCCGAAAGGGTCTACTGTGAGCACACAGGGTGCCCAGGCTCTGGATTTCTAGAATAAGAAAGAAATATCATAGAGGTAAAATAAAAAACCAAATTAATAATCTGAATTGTCTAAAATCTCAATGCAGAGTGGTTTTCATTAACCCATGAAATACACTTTAGCGTATTATGCTTTATTACACTTCGGTTCTTTTGTTTTTCATTGTGTCTATCTGACTATTACACTCTAATTAGTACACTTTGTTTCATAGGTTAATGAAAACCACTCTATTTCTGACTTTTCCAATCTATAGCTTGGGCTTCCTGTATTGTGATTGCCATGAAATGAGACCAATTACAAAAATTTACCTAACAGACTTTGCAAAAGAATTTACAATCTACAAAGGCAGAACAATGTTGGAAGGAATACACCAATGGCAATACAGATAGGAAAGAGCATGCTAGCATCGTCATTTGCATATGGGTCATCTGCTTTGGGTCCTGAAGTCTTACGAGGTTTTTTGGGTTGTTCAGCCTTTTGACTTTCTTCCGCTTCATCTTTTTCATCCTCGTCATCCTGAGGACCAGGCAGTGGTTGTAGTTTAGGAACATCTATAGAAAGAAATGTCAAAGAAGATTACCATTTTAATAACATACATGAAACATTTTCTGTAATGCAGCTACAATCTCAATTCTGATTGGTTGAGCGCAGTAATGTTAGCCACTAATACATCAGGAAAAAGTAATTTGCACTGCAATAAAATCAAAATGTCTAGTCATGTGATCCCATTGTTAGAGCAGATTTCATATGACTGTGAAAAGGTTGTGGCACAGTCAGTACTGTAAGCTTGCCTTGCTGCAACCTTGATGTTTTCTAGAATTTTGACATGCCTTGCCTTGCCTTGCCTTGCCTTGCCTTGACCATGTCATGACCGTGTTCGTGCTGCAAGCTTTCAAAGTCATATGAAATCTGCTCTAACAATGGGATCACATGACATTGTGTGCAATTTTTTCATGTATGTTATTAATAAGTATTCATATGGTTTTCTCAAGCAATTTGGCATCAATTTCTACTAGTATGTTTTTCAAAGAGCTAAAATAGCACTTTCCTCCAAATTAATTCCAAATTGCACTCAAAACCATATGATTACTTAGTTACAGTATACTCATGTATACTGTAACTTTTGTAATAAAACTTACAGGAATGAAACAGACTGAATGAATGAAACAGATTGTGTGTCCACACAATCGGTATTTCAGTCTCAATGCTCAAGAAGACACATTTACAATTTCTCACCTTCAAGGGTTCCTTTCATAACAACCATAGCATTGATCTTCGGATTATCATACACTCCCTGTAGACAAGTGGTAATAGAAAATACAATTTAGTGGAAATGTTAACTTTGAATGAATACCTCTTGTTAACCAAGTGCAAGGGCTATACTGCAAGTCCTGGATTGCCACCGTCTCATGGCCTAAGCGCATAGCATGCAGGCCATAAAAAATAGGAAAAAACACCGTTCCATAACCTACATATGGATCAAGCAAGCAAGGTTAATTAACTGTTTATTGTATGAATGGAAACTAGCAAGTAAACTAGTATAGGCTGTGTCAGTGTATGATGAATACAATAACCAATGAAAGGAAATTTGTTTCACCACAGAAAGAAGAGATATACTTAACTTTACTGACATTATGAGCTTTCACTGTTTGTCGGAGTAAAAGCATGGGAAATTTAAAATTGTATTTTACTCCAATGAAGGGCAAAAGCTCAAAACATCACTAAAGTTATTTTACAGGGGGAAATAGACCTTTCCTGAATTTGCTTGGATGATTATGAAACAATAGTTCCAAGCTGAGACTGAACTTGATTCCAACCTCAACTTGAAACCATTGTTTCGTGATCATCCAAGCAAATCTGAGAAAGGTCTAATGCTATTTTCTCCAAAAAATGAAGCAATTTTTCACCAACCCCACTTTTTTTTAATAATATAACAAATGGTCCTTAAGTAGTATAATTTATCACCTACCTTTATAAACTCCACATAAACAGAACCAGTAAAAGGCAAAGCTTGTCCATTTATAAGCAGCTGATTGTCATTAATTGTGAAAGGAACATATTCATCATGCGCAACTGCTCGGCCTACTTTTTCATAAATGTCTAATCCTTGAATCACCAGATGAGAATTAATTGAAACATCAAATACCTGAAAGAAGGAAAACTGGATTATGTTTTGGTAATTATAAAGAAAGGAAGGAAGGTTGTACCATCAGTTGTATCTACCCATGAACAGTTGAGACTGAAACATGTTCTGCCAAGCTATTAAACTTCAAAGTTTTTCCCACCTTTTTTGTTAGTTCCATGATTTTTCTGCCAATATATACCAAAAAACTCCACATGCAGGGTCGTTCTTAGAAGATATGTGGAATCAAGTCTAGATACTCATTAAATTGCATTTATTTGGAGAATCATTCTTTACAAGGTGGGAGAAACATTGATGTTTGATGGCTTAAACTTTCAAGTTAAACAGCCGTCATGACTGATCAAGAGTAGATACAACTAACAGTGCAATTGCCCACTCTTGTTATATCCTGGTTGAGTGATGGCACCTAGAAATATCTTAATCAAGGCTCAAATCCTTCAACTAAAAGAAAAATAATGCCCTGGGATCCCTGCAGTTGTCACATACACTACATTGTCCAGCTGCAGTACCAGCATGGTTGGTCCTTATGGTGTAGTGGTTAACATATTGGGCTAAGTAAACCAAAGATGTGGGGTTCGATTACCACCATGAACATATTGTTATTTGTCTCTTTATATAACTTCAACACAAATATTACATCTGCTGTGTAACTACAACTTTTGTGTATTAAAACATGTCTCTACCATTAACCCTTTCCTATGAGAAACCAGATGTCCTAATCCTGATCTTTTTTTTTTTTTTTTTTTGTTATTTCAAAAATCATTTTCATAATTGAAAGCAATATTTGTTTTAAACAATCATATTTCAAAATTATTTTCATCTTTCATTTTTCAATTATCTTTCCCTACATTTAAGTTTTTCCCTATGTTTTCCTGAATTGTGGCAATTTTTTCACAGAAATGTTTATATTTATGTCTAGGTTTTCATGTTATTTTCTTGTTACAACTTTGCTGTATCGCTTTTCACTGAAAGGAAATCCTCTTTAATGCCATCTGTTCCTTAACCATGTAATTCAAACCTTCAGACACCTTCCATAGCCATGCACATAAATATATCAAATTAATATAGTTGAATTCAGTGATTACAGTTGATATCACTGCTTACAACTTGTTGAGATTACACAGCTCCTAACTAATAATTCTACTTTAGTATTACTTTTGACAAACCCTTGTCTTAATACAAAAAAATATCTATTAAGTGTATAAAAACTACCAATTTCACTATCCTTAGCATTCTCCAACATAAGAAAAAAACAATTTCAAAATTCAAAATAAGTTGGAAAGTGGACATTAGAATAGTTTGACTTTTTAAATCAAAACTTCTTGTTTTCATTATCCAGTGATGAGTGTTTACAGTTCTACAGCGCCATGGTGAAGTTGTTTTAATTACAGGTGGAATAAATTAAGCTCAAATGATAACTAAGCGACAGGGAAAAAAAGCTATCAAATACGTCTCTAAGGGGAGAAGGAATGCAATGCTGTAATGGGAAACACCAATACCGATAGAACTCCTTAGAAATTGTATTAGTTT
The DNA here is from genome assembly GCA_015163945.2 of Stichodactyla helianthus. NCBI lineage: Eukaryota > Metazoa > Cnidaria > Anthozoa > Actiniaria > Stichodactylidae > Stichodactyla > Stichodactyla helianthus. Next base: position 1,138 of record WUAP02146523.1, on the reverse strand, counting down.
GGATAATATCCACTTTAAGGAATGAATTTACAAATAAAAAGAAAGGATTACGTGTCTTGCAGGTTGTCTTTACCTTTAGTCTTGGAGCTTGAAAATACACCTCACAAAATTTCAACACTAAGACATAGTCTCCATTTTCCTTTATAGGAATCGTGTACCCGAAATTCGAAAGATGATAACGTTCTGTTTGGTAGAGGATTTGATCCGGGGGAGCTACTCTTCCTATAGTTAACATTTTTCCAAAATCGGATGGAACCCCGACGCTTAGTTGGTCAGCTTGGTAGTGTACTCCATTCAGGTCTGTATGAGCGGGGCCTCCATTATTCACCGCGTATATCACCTCTCCTGTAGAAATAGTATCCCCTGTTAGGACTCCGATGATCAGTGTGACGATGAGATCTAAGCAAATGACGTCCATTTTTGACAGTTTGAATGAGAACAAAGGTCGGGAAGCCAGTAGAAATGGAGAGGGAAGTTTGAAAAGCAGATGAAAATTTGGAATGAAAAGAGGTTCGAGAACCGTGTGGGACTAAGAATAGTCTTCATGGGCTCCCTGTGGTGAAGCGTGTGGCAAAGTCACAGGGAGCCCAAAGTGAGTCCAAAAACATGAGACGCACGTCACGCTTGCGAGAATATTTATTTGAAAAAGGGTTGTTTTACTGTCAAATTTGTCATACAGATATTGGTAACGTTGCTAAATTTCGTGGAAATTGTACATAAACTATCGAAAATATAATTTTTCAAAAACCCGAAATTTTACATAGAAATATGTGTTGGCAGCAAAATTTGCATGTCAGCATACATTTCTTTGTAAATTGTATGGTTCAAGGTGGGGCGGGGGGGGGATGGGTTGAAGTGGCGTCTATTTATAAATTACTGAGAAATGTAATTAGGCTTTATCTATTTAAGGTTTGCTCAAAATCCTTCATAGATTAAGAAAAGCTGAAAATAACACCCAAAAAATTAGTGAGCTAACAAAAAACAAAAGAAAAAAAGAATTGGAAATGTGACCTTTTCGGGATTCGAACCCGGGTCTGTTACGGTAATTAATTCAAAAAACACAGTGAACACACTAACCATACCCCCGAGACATTCCCTTGAAAGCTGAGGCGCAGTATGGATTTCCGAGCTTGACCGG
>WUAP02146512.1:0-11443 GCA_015163945.2 Stichodactyla helianthus | reverse complement strand
ATTTCTCTTTTTTCACGGTGTTACAGATTTCCTTTTATTGGTTATTGTATTCATTACACACCGACGCAGCCTATACTCTTTACTCGCTAGTTTCCATTTGTACTAGGATATCAGCTCATATCCCGTGAGTAGAGAAGTAAACAAAATGGCGGAGCGTTTCACTGACGTTATTTCATTTTTTAAACTTGGAAATAATTAAAAAATATTTCTCACAATCCAGTGGATGTGGATATAATAAAACAATTATTCCTGCGCGCCTCTTCAGCTATCAGCTCATGTACGACGAGATAGAGTGGATTAATTGTTAAATATACTTTGAGGCAATGATAAGTTATCTGAGAAAACAAATACGCCCAAGCTGAGGAGGTCTATTTCAGTTCACGATTTCTTTCGTTTTAAATGAGTGACATGAATAGCTTGAGTCATACCAGCTACAACCTTGCTGAGTTAACTTTCATACAATAGAAGATGAAACTCTCCGCCCCTAGCCATCACATGGTATTGTATACGTTGTGTTACTATCACGTCAAAAAGTTCGTACATTGTTGTCTGATTGCCGTACAAATGTACTAAATTTTGAACTGATTGACCTGGTTTGTTTATTTGGCTCTCTAAAAATAGCCAAAATTTTGTTGTTTAACCCTGATTTAAAATGTCCTTGCCGTTTTTAAGGAGAAAATAATTAACAATTCATGTATTTAGGGGGGGGGGGGGGATAACAAAACATGTGTCTATAATTTGTTCAAAAATTAGTGTATTCGTGCGGCAATCCGATAACATTTTGGTGACTGTAACAAGGCTTAGCACAAATTACACCACGTGACGGCTAGGAGCCAATCGGTAAAAGGTTACTTTAACCCTCATTTCGATCTGAAACGCCCCTAAAGATAAAGGCACTTAATGTACAAAACTTCCAAAGCAGGGAAAAGTAATCCACTTTCTTGGAAGCAACTCTGAAGCAACTCTGAAGCAACTGTTTGAATACTGCTTGTTATTCTAATCATGAAGCTTCAATTATGCGTGCTGCTGGTACTAGTCCTCGCTGTTGTCCCATCAGGTAAAAGAAGCTTTGATTAATCTTTACCGCCCTACCGATAAATCCTAAAAAGCTGATCTCAGTTTTAACATTTAACAGGCATGAATCATAAACTCAACATCACCCTCTTTATATCCACTGAATTGATAGTTTAGAAAGGCTCCCAGTACTTTAAATCAAAACGCTTTATACTTAGATGTCACTTTGAAGATTCGAGTTATTAATGAGGCTTTTATACTTATTACTGACAACGAGATGATTTGATTTCTACTTAATAAAAAGGCGTTCTCCTTGCAAGTACCTTAAAATTTGAATTTAGAAAAAAGATTTCTTTATTTATACAAATGAAATTATTTCTTGGCTGTATTAGGTAAAACATGCATGTTCACTTGGTTTAAGTCTTGTTATAATTAACCATCACTACTCGGGTAGCGATTCTGTATTGAGTCACAGCTGAATACCCAATGCTCAACCTTTCAATTTCGTATTATTCAGTTATTCGGTCATTTGGAATGTTAGGAATAGAGGCCTTGATAAATAGTTTAAATTTCAAAGTTTTTTTTATCGCTATTAGATACAATGATTTCGTATGACTGTGAAAAGCTCGCGGTACGGTCGGTGCCGTAAGCTCGCCTTGCCTTGCCTTGCCTTGCCTTGCCGTGACCGTGTGACGACCGTGTTGGTTCGGCAAGTTTTTCACAGTAATACGAAATCTGCTGTGCTCAAAAGCTTTCTACCTGTCATAAGATATCAGGTCTCTGAAACTAGCTCTTGCGTTCTAAGCCGGGCGCTGAATTACCGAACATGTTTCCTCTTTCAGCAGTTCTTTCTATAATGTGCTACGTATGCTCTGGAAAGGACTGTGACACAATTGTAAACTGCACTAGCTGTGGAATAATAAAAGTAGATACTTGCATGTATTCTAAAGTCAAGGATCACTACGCCCGTTTATGCACTGACAAGAAAACATGTGAAACTGGCTCCGACGCGTGCAAGAAAACAGGGAATTGTGTGATTAGCTGTTGCCAGAAGGACCTCTGCAACAAGGACGAGACAACAATAGCGCCAACAGCAGCGCCCACAGCAGCGCCCACAGCAGCGCCCACAACTGTAGCGCCCACAGGTTCCAAGGCCACCAATCAAAAGCCGGTTGCTGTCATCGCTGTTGTTTCATCCATTTTTGTTTCCTTTTTGTACGTTTTGTAAGAGTTAAACCTTGTGCAGCACTCCCTTCTCTCTCTCAAAGCTGCATTATATTCTATCCATTTCTTTCTTTTTTTCTTTTTTTTCTTTTTGGTTTGTTTGTTTGCAAGGTTCAAATATTTTAAATTGCCTAAACCATAGCATAAAATAAACCTTTTTTCTTTTGCTTGATACTGTTGTGTAGTTGTTTGTAGTTGCTTGATGTTGTTTTATTTACGTGATTTTCCATAGCCAAGCAATCTAGAACATGATTTTCCAAAACGTTTAAGGTCTCCCTAAAATCCGTTTTAATATGCCCAGTTTCCAAAACTCTCCAAGAGTTTCCAAAACGCGTGCCTTAACCATGATGAGTTATGCAAATGAAAATCAAAACATAGCAAAAAGTTGGAACGATCAGACTCTTGAGTAAGCTCCTGTCCAGATGCATGTCAAAATGCGTTTTAGTTTCAAATCATATCCCAACCCAACCACAACCCAAGGTAAAAAGAAGACTTGACAACATGGACAAACCATCATCAAATTCGTCGGACACGTGCTTCAGCTGCAGCCAATCACCCACAATGATCTGGATCCCTCCGAACGGCTTTTGGTTTTCGCGAATCGTAGTTGTTATCTTTTGATACAGTTCAAGCACACCTTGGGTAGGGTGGTTGGAATGGGAATTTGAAGCCAAAACGCATATTTGGAATTCCTTTGAGTACCCCTCGTGTCCGGAGAAGAACTCCAAATCAAGAAATTCGCGCTCGATTTCCTCGCAGACCGTTAAATGAAATGACCCAAAACCTTGACACATCACAGATGAATAATCCTTCTTTGCTCTGTTAAAATTTCATGCGAAAACATTCACGGAAGGCAAACAATTATTAGTTCGAATACGAGGTAGTGTGCGATCTGGAGGCCGAATCTCCGCTAACGAGAGCGAGTCAAACTAACCGCCGAATTTTGAAAGTTCCAAACCAGAGTTTTTAAGGCTTTTTCGCATTAAAAAAAAAAAAAAGAAAAAAGAAAAAAAATTCAAAACTAGTCTCCCCCGCAGCCGTTATTAGGGTCGTCACGCAATGCTCTCGCCCCACAAACGCTGCTCTCATTCGAACCACATTCCTTTCTCATTGTATTGATTGCGCCAATCAGATCGGACGTATTGTTTCCTGTCAAACAAATCAGAGCTTCGAAAGTGTAAACATGGTGATTTTCCCGCCACGGAGATCTGTTTTCTTGTCCTGTGATGTTCCCCTACATGAAAATATAAACAGTAAGAAATATTAAATTTGGTTGAGCTTACAATACTGACAATATGGAGTAATTCTCGTGGTGAATCATGACGAACTCGAAGCAAAAGTTCCATTAAATACTCTCTTTTATTATCAAGTCCGACTTACCATTGCCTTACGACGTGAGCCTCATCGATAGCTATGGCACACATAGCCGTCTGTTATACACTTTGTTGTTCGCTCTCCAACGTTCATTCTTGAGCCACGCTTTTGGAGATCCGTAAACAACAGCATTCTTCCTTCTCATGCGAACTGATGTTCACTGCCGACTTACCAGAGGAGACACAACAACCAAGATGTGACCAGACTCTTGAGTCGTGTGGTCAAAAATCAGAGGTAGTAGCGCTTGATATAAATTAGACATTTACCGAAGCCTGTAGTAAGATGAATGAAAAAATCCTTTTATTTATTTATTTTATTTATTTATTTTTTTCTTCTACTATTTTTCTTATTGCCGTTTTCTGGTGTGTATTTAAGCTGGAGATGCCAAACTTAGAAGTCACAAAGTCAAATCATAGTAATCAAGAGAAAATGAGGTAAGAGAAGGAATCCTTGGTACTGGGTTCTTTACCCATCATATCAGCCCTTCGTTCTATTTTTAGGTTCGTATTTATTTTCAGAATGGAACATGATTGGTTAGATCGTATAAGGCAAGGTCCCACAGCCAATCACACAAGTAGGTCTTGTTCTAAAAATTGAACGAAGGGCTGATATGATGGGGTACAAGGGATTCCTTCTCTCGCCTCATTTTCTCTTGTAGTAATATGATCAAATGCCTTTTTCAAAAAATCTGAATCCCAAGATAACACATGCATGGTGATTGGTCAGTTCACAAGGTCGCGAACAGCTCTCCAAATTTATAACGCATTGTGATTGGCTAAACCGGTAGAAAGGAATGTGGTTACAATGAAAGCAGCCGTTTGTGGGGTGAGATCGTTGCGTGACGACCCTAAACGGCTGCGGGGAAGGCTACTTCAAAACAAGTATAAACTATTAATCTCTATTTGGAGCCAAAAAGTTTTTTAAGACTGACTACAAAGGACGATTCTAGGAGCAATATTTGAACTACATCGATTAACGGCTATATCTGTGCCACAGGGGTGCCAAACCCTATAAACCCCAGACTAGGCTCGAACAGATTGTGCAAGTAAAAGTAGCATATTATGCTTTTAGCAGTGCTCATTTTTTTTGTCCAAATTATGCTTAAATTATGCTCCTTTTTCGAAATTATGCCACCTGTTTGTCAGATTATGCCGATTGCAAAATAAACGAAATAAGTGAAAAACAAAAAAAAAAAAAAAAAAAAAAAACGCAACATTTATTTATTTATCATTATTTATGGAAGCACTTTTTAGCTTTTTTAGCCGTCTTTTCCTTCTGGAGAGCTTCTTTGTGTTATTTTGCTTCTTATTTTCATGAACAAAACGAAAGTACCTAATGTATTTTACTATAAAAAACTACAACTGTATTGAACATCAGTATGTCCGATACATAATTGTTCTTGTATGTTATCTAGCGTTTATGCAGGTAATCAGCGCTTATTATACTGCAGCATCACGCTTGCTTGCAGGCAATCTGAAAGGGCATGATCCTGCTGCTAATTGAGGCTGAGAGTATACTAAAACTCTCTCTGCAGCAGCTGAAGACGGTTGTCATTTCCCTGAGATGACTGTGGATTTTCTCCCGAAGGCGGCGGGGCTGACGCGATATTTTGCAACATTGCCTAATGTAACAGGTTCTGGGAGACTGGAACCCATCTACTCCTACTTCCGGTTCCGAGAAACTCTGCCAGTCTCCTCTCCCTACTCTCCCAGGGGCTCCTGTGAACCACATCGCGGCTAAAACGCGATAAGCATATGTTTCGGAGTAATCGAGTCTACAAAAATGATTTCAGGGTTGTCAAAATGTGCCGATTATGCTAGCAGTGCTACTTTTTAGAAATCAGCAAAATTATGCTCGTTTCTCCAAATTATGCCAAAAATTATGCTAGCACAATCTGTTCGAGCCTATGTTCGTGGCAAGACACTAAAAAGGAAAAAAATAAGCCTATTTTTGGCTCAAAATGGGCCAAAATTGTCCATGGTCGTTGCAATGGCAACGAAAAGTTCACACGCCTTATCGTCTGCAAATTTCAAAAGAAATCCATTTTTCCAAGTGGTCACATTTTCCCTAAATATTTGATATTTACAGACATTTACTCTTAAACACGTACTTGCCGAATTAATTTGTAACCAGGCCTTCATGATAAAACTCAAAACTTGTTAGCATAGAGCCCGTGCGTATCCGAAATGCGGCGTCGCGCAAAATATAAACAGACTGCAGAGAAAACCCAGTGGTTGCATAACGCGAAATAACTTTGCCGTGAGAAGGAGTATTCAAAGTTGTGCAATTAAACTTTAGAATTCACCAGTGAAAAAAAAAACCGCTTATATTTACTGACGAAACTTCTAATTTCCTCTATTTTTAAAAGGTGATAACTTCACATGTAAATGTATTACATGTGATGGTATATTCACGGGGTAAAGAGCTGACTTAAGTCATTCCAGACTCTTTTAAACTGTCTAAACCCCAAATCACAGTCTGTCTCGTTTGAATTAGTTCTGCAACAGCACCAAGCTCCAAAGCACGAACTGAAAACCGAAGCGGTTTCCGATTCTTGGTTTGCAATCATTCCCAAGAGGGTAAAATAACAAAAGGCATGTCCGCCATGTTGGAAGATGTAACAAAAGAATTCATTGAAAAATCTTTTGTGAAATTCTTCCAACATGGCGGCTATGACGTCAATTGCAAACCAAGAATTATAAAACAATCCAAACTTGTCAGAGGAGCTCAAATTGCTTCAATTGCACTTCAAGAAGAAGTGAAAGCTAGCCATAAGGATTTGAAGCACAATTCTTGGACACCCTGACGCACATTTACCTTCTTTCGCTTTGGACACAATTCTTGTAGGTGTCCAGCCTATACAGCTTAAGAACTCTGCTAATAATACTGGCGTTATCTTCGATGACACTTTAGCTCTAAAAAACAAGTGACTGCAATATGTAGATCATGTTTTTACCAACTTAGGAACATTGCGCAAATCAGAAGATTTCTTAGTTACGATAATGTTAGAATTTTAGTACATGCTTTCGTAATTTCAAAGTTAGATTATTGCAATTCGCTTCTTTATGGTTTACCTAAGTATTAGTTGCAACGCCTTCAATTTGTTCTTAACTCTGCTGCTAGGCTAATTTCTGGTTTACGTAAGAGCGATCATATTTCTCCGATTCTTATTGATTTGCACTGGCTTCCTATTCTTGGTTTGCAATCATTCCCAAGAGAGCAAGAATAACAAAAGGCATGTCCGCCATGTTGGAATATATAACAAAAGAATTCATTGAAAAATCTTTTGTGAAATTCTTCCAACATGGCGGCTATGACGTCAATTGCAAACCAAGAATTATAAAACAACCCAAACTTGTCAGAAAAGCTCAAATTGCTTCAATTGCACTTCAAGAAGAAGTGAAAGCTAGCCATAAGGATTTGAAGCAGATAACATCTACCGTGGGCTGGAAGTTCGCTTTAACAAGGTCCTTCGAAAGAACGATTCACTGTAAATACAAGTACACTTGCTCGGCAAAGTAGCATCAAAACGCAAATTTGATCAAAAATGGTAACGGGGAGGGAGTACCTTATACATTTTATTAAACTGTTTTTAAGCCTCGAAATTTTTAAAGAACATCTTAGCTTTTTGCCGTCAAATCATTTGTTTCAGCTTAATCCTATATTCAATGTTAAATTATTGAAGACTTGTTCCTCACATTATTTGATTTTCTTGGGATGGAAAAACATCGACAGTTCCCTACCTCGGTCAGGCCAGCAGTAGCGCGTTAATTGTTTCCCCTTGGGTATAACGCTAACAAGTTGTGGATGTTCACTTTGCTCTAATTGGCTAGTTCCAGCTAGCTAATTTTGATTGAAATTTGTGCACTTTTGGCAATATTCTCAGTATTGATTCCACATGGGGTCAGCTCTTCAATGACCGGAAAAAGTTATATGGTTTGAGTGATGCGTCTTGAAGTTATAAAGGTTTTTCCATGCCATATGCTAATGACTTTGACGTCAGAGGAGCAATCATCTATTATACAAAACAAAACTGGTAAAGATGAATTGAATTTAAAATACATCATTGTTTTATCCATGGCTCTTATAGAATTTATTGCAAATTACGTTTCACATAGTACGCCGTGTTTCGAATTACAAGGAACAACAAATAAACATAAATTACTCCCTGGACGTCACAGTCATTAGCATATGGCATGGAAAAACCTTTATAACTTCAAGAAGCCGCTCCCAAACTATACAATTTGTTTGGTCGCTGAACAGCTGACCCCATGTAGAATCAATACTGAGAATATTGTCAGAAGGATGGAGGCACTTTAAAGTGTCCCTAATGACTACCACCATATTTTGAAAATCTATTCTTCGGAAATTTTTGGTAGTACAGTTTAATTTTACTATTAATGGATGAGTCATTTCTGAGTTAAAAGGGTTTGAAGATCTTGATATGTAAATTATGTATCCGGGTGTTTTGCTAGAAAGTAATCTCTAATCTAGAAAAGGTGCTGTTTGAAAAAATAGTCAAAATCCCAGTCATTCGGGCAACTGAGGATAATGCTTTGAACATAAAATATCATCTGTTTTTACTTTAGCCTGTTTTGTATTTTTACTTATCACTTAACACACCGTTGACACCATCTCATTTTGTATTTCTAGATCTTTAATCCTTTATTATTCACTTATATAGACCAATTCCAAAAGTCTCATAATGGTATGCATATACAACTCAAGCCTCATAATGATGAGATAAAACAATGAGGACGTATTATTTTATCGCATCATGAAGCTTCAGTTCTATTTGCATACCATTATGAGACTTTTGGAATTGGTCTGTATAAGTGACTAAACAATAAAAATAAACAATATTATCAGAAACGTTATGGTGAATGGATTTTCAAAATATGGGCGAAGACGTTTAGGGGCACTTTAAGGAAAACGTAATGGCCAATAAAGCAAACAAACAACAAAGAATGATTCCTTGGGAAGTTGGAAAAACACTCGGTAAGCTCTAGGATCGCTCGCCTACGGCTCGTGATCCTAAAACTTTTCTCTTGTTTTCCCAACATATCACGTGTTGATATAACAGCATAGATCGTGGAAAAGCGTTTTATAATAAGGCTTAATTATCATGTCTTTGGAGACTAAGTCAGTGGATTAGGCCTGGACTAAACAGCACGAGAAGCGATGGAGGAGAATGACGCATCTCATTTGTTTGGAAAACTCCCTGAAAATCTTTGAAAGACAGATTACACACTGTCTCTTTGTGATTGCACACATCTACATTATGAACAGTTTGATGTATGGTCGACTAACTCGGTTGAACTTGGTGATGGTGGTAATGATTGTGATAATGATGATGATAATGATAATGATAATGATACTAATGGTGGGATGAAGGTGGCAGTGATAGTGACGATGGTGACAATGATGTTGATAATGCTGATGCTGATGACGGCATGATACGGTGACAGTGATGGAGATAATGGTGATAATGCATGATGTTCCATGTTTTTCTTAATTCCCTTTATTCTTAGTTTTTCTTCATATTGCTTTTCCTATAGAGAAGTGTTTCTATTTTGAGGATGTTTGCCACTCATGCAGGTTCAACTCTCGTCTCCAGACTTGTGATATTGGTGCTGAAAAGATGGTAACTCTGGCTCTGGGGACGCGAGATTGAGAACCCCTAAAGGTTACCCACATTTCAGGAAAAATTGATTCTAAAACAGAAGTTGTTCTTTGTAATATTTATTCATTGCGATGAGCTGATTTTAGAAGTTTAATTGAGAATAGCGTTTCGTATTTCTGTAACTCGTATGCAGTAAATAATTGGGTTAAATACACTATTTATCGTGACTAGGGACCAACATGTTACATCTAAAATCAACTCATTTCTTCTCCAAATATCGTTGAAAAACGTCTCAAAGATACCAAATGCCAAAGAAGAAATAAAACTCAACAAAAATGCGCTGGTCACATAGTGCATGGTGTTGACAGATTTCTTGTATCTGGGCATGTCTAGAGCGGAATGTTGTACTGATTGCTCTTGGGCTTGGATCTGGACTGAGTGTCTGTGGATCACTCGGGAGATTTTTAAAAGAAAAACTATGTTTATAACACCGAAAACCACGTAGAGAGCCAGCAACGAGATGAACATTTTCTGAGACTTGAACATGAAATTGCTAATTTCCAAACCCGAAGAAAATACCCAAATAAGAAATAACGTTATACCATATCGTTTACTTGTGACAAAATCTTGATAGCGTAGGTGCAGGTGAACAGCAAGGAATCGATCTATAGTGATGGCAATTATGTTCAAAAATGAAACTAAAATAATCATATCAGCTATCGCGTGGAAGACACGCCATACTTGATCGATTTCCAACACATCATTATTACTGGCTGAAACAAACACTGCATAGTTCGAAATAAAAGTAGGCTGGGCAACGGCACCAACACAGAAATCAGCGATGGCTAGACCAAGAATAAGAATATTCGAAGGTGTTTCTCGTAGAGATGCGGTCTTTAAGAAAGTCAAGATGACCAAAAAGTTCAGGAAAGTTGCAAAGGCAGCCATTATAGCGTTGATGACGATAACAGATAGGAGAAAATAATCGGTACCTGAGTGATATCCAGAACGTGATGTGGATGAAGGTGAGGTTGACTTGAACACCATAGAAGAGCTGGTGATGTTGGCCATATTTTCCAATTTTGTGAAAATATCTGGTGTACAATTCTCAGTGGCAGAATTCCCTGCAGTTTCTAAACACGAGAAAAAGCCCATGAGTTGGAGATAGGGTTCTAACTAACACGAGTAAACAGGAAAATAAAACGAAAAAACAAAACAAAACAACAACAACAACAAACAAACAAACAGATAAAACAAACAAAGAAACGCGAATTAATTTTCCTATACAATTTCTCTATATATGGTCTTTTCTGCTCGTTTCTATGTACAAATATCTCGATTTAAGAGTTAAAACAAACAACAAGCGGTTTTGTTTGGTTTGGCTTTTCGTTATCACCTTTATGTAAAGTGGGCTACCTTTATTTCCAGAAAATCAGTGTTAAAGTAGCCCGCAGGTGTTATTGTTGCAGAACCTTTTCATTTTTCTAAAAAAACGTAAACATTTTCCAAGCCCATTCTCTCTAGTCCAGTAATTATAACCAACAGCCAGTTGTGGCTTTTTTAAGAACTTTCACCTGCCCCAAAACTAACTATATGAATAAATGTCACGTGTCTCATTAAATATTCGATTTTCGCGCGTGGAACTAGGAATTTAAACGTGCACCAGATTACAATGCCGTCATGTACTTTTGTGTCACATGCAAATTAAGGTAATTCCGTAGTTTTGCATTGCGCACCACGGCTGCGCATAAAACTGATAACTCCCATTTTGCTTCTTTGCGTTGAATGTGACTCAAAATGGAGTAAAAGTAATATTTCTAAGCAATATTTCGTTGAGGACTTTGAACTAAGCACGTTTTAGGTATTATCTTGAAACTCGCCCTAGTCCACCCTCGGCCACAGATGCATTTACACTCCGATTCACTCTTTTAAAAGACAATAGCACAAAAACGAATACGGGCACCTATGTTTTTTAGTTCTTCAAGGTTTTCTATAATATATGCAATTACTGGGAAGATTCCACGTCCAGATTTTTAGATATTTTCCTAAACGAGTCGTTGAAAGCTGCTTTCACGCTGCTACGAGGGTACATGATATCGTCCAATTTTACCTTCTTTCGCTTAACATCTGGATTTTCATGTCAATTTATCGCATCATATTGCTAGATTGTTATGCAAAGAGTGAAAATAAGTTCACTTTAGAGAGCTA
>WUAP02146501.1:0-11444 GCA_015163945.2 Stichodactyla helianthus | reverse complement strand
ATTTATGCGTACCTTTTAGGGTCATTTTCAAAACCGTCCGTCGAGCCCCCCTACCCACTTTTCAAGGGAGTCCCCCCTCGGGTTCTGAGCAGCCTCCCTCTCCTGCTCACTGCGGCTTTCTTCATTAATAATTTGTCTTTGTTCGTCTACTTGTTTTCCTCAATAGCCTGTTCTCTTTGCCTTATCTGTTCTTACATGGTATTGATTCTGCTTACGAGTTGTTGTCTTTCTGCCAAAGCGCCTTCAATAGTTGTCTGTAGGTTGTTTGCTTCTTCACGGCTTATTCCCAGTTCTTGTCGGGCGAGGTCGAAAGCCCTGGTTGCTCGTTCTTTTTCTGATAAGGCTTTGTTTCTTTCTCCTGTGAGTTGGATAATTCTCTGACCCAAATGGTCCTTTTCTCTTTTTTGACTCTCAAGTAAAAGTTTGTTTTGTTTCATGTACTCTCTGTCTTTTTCTTCCATTTCTTTTTTAAGTTCATCGAGTTTTTTTAAGACTGCAGCTCTTTCGTTGACCATCTGCAGCCTTTCCAAAAGGCTTCCCGTGGCCTTCTCAAACGCCTTCAGTCTTGCAACATCTCCTCTAACCTCTGCGTTGGCATCAAAAAGGAGTTGCGGTTTTGTCCACCGGTCTTTGTCTGGATATCTTAAGTCTTGAACACTTATAAAGACTTTGTTTCCTGCTTCGGAAAACCTCACTTCATCGGTGTCAAAGTTAGGGTATAGTTCTTTGAGTCGATCTTTGGCCCATTCTACTGTTTCCCCTTCTTCAAAGTTTTGTAATTCCAGGTACTCTGGTACTGACTTTCCTGGGTTTTTTCCTTAAACCGATTAATTAGTCTGCCAAGCTTAGATCTCCACCCAGGATTCTCCCTAATTTGCTCCATAAATCCTGTTGGGTCTTGTTCAGCCTCTTCAAGTAAATTATCGTCATTAATGTCTTGTCTGCCTTCTTCAGTTGTAGGATCGAAATCTATGTCCATTATATGTGTGATAAGCTCGAAGTTAGATCCGAACATTTTACCTAAGCAAACCGGAGGCCTCAAGGCAGAAAGGACTTTTCACAGGGTTACATTTACACCAAGTTCCGAAAAGCCAGGGGAAACATTGTATGTTAGTGTTCCTAAATTAACTGACCACGTGTCTCTGGTGCCTGGGACACTTGCGTTGAGGTTTGATCTCGCTGTGCAGCCTAGCACTGCAGACGCCAGATATTGCGTTAATAACATTGCCAGAAATATTATTAGACGGATGAAAGTAAATTTTGCTGGAGAATGTATGATAGATCTCAACAGATATGATGTTTACAAAACCTACAAAGTCGATTTGTTTATGTGGGAAAAGGATAGAAATGAAAAGGTAGAATGGGGTATTGGAAGTGTAGATCTTAGGAAGATAAGAAACAAGGTAGCGACCATTCCAGAGGATGAGCAGGCAGTGTTGGCGGCTTATGGTACAAAGTATATTATTCCTTTGGACTATGAAGTGGTTAATAACCATGGGGTATTCTGTCCAAGATCTTTAGGTAGTGAAATGCGGTTTGAAATTACACTTGAAGATACTACTAATATTTTACAGGGCAAAGCAATATCAGGAACAGTTCATCCATACAGCATAACCAATCTTGAGCTACAGTATGAAACAGTCCACAGTGATGTTTTAGCAAGAAGTGCAATGGCCGAGTATAGTGCTGGTAAGGCATTTCTTTATGAGCACGTGACAATGTATAGGGCTTTTAGTTTTACTAACAATGTAGATGAGATACTCACCCAAAGTATAAATATTCCTAGGAAAAGTCTAATTGGATTGTTACTATTGTTTTCAAAACCCTATTCGAATGGTCAAAGAGATTCGGAAGAATTTATTAACCCTAATATTACCAACGTCAGTGTTAGCGTTAATGGAATACCAAATAAGGTATACTCCCAAGGAATGAAGTCTACGGATATTTACAATGAAGTTACCCGTAGGTATGGTGCTTTTGTTAGTCCTAGTAATTTCTTTCATGGTAATAAATTTGCATTATGGGTTGACATGAGGACTAGTGCTGACAACGACATCCACGGACAAGGTCTAAGGTTGGTCAATACCCAGGATGGCATTACTTTAGAAATACGACGCACAAAACATACCAGTGACACAACAAAGTTTAAATGCTACATATACGTAGTGTCTGATGCCCAGTTGTCTATAGAAAACAGTCAACTTAAAAGTATTCCATACTAAATAGGTAACAAAACGTGACCCCCTTTATTTTTTGAATGTAAAAAAATGTGATATATATAACATGATCCGCATATTCGAAAACAAAGAACTAAACTTACAAATGGAAACAATTAATAATGGTGACTTGTACTTTAAAGCAAAAGAAGTGGCATTGGCATTAGGATATCATAACACTAGAGACGCCTTACTTAAGCACGTGTCAGACGAATACAAAAAAAGTCTAGCTGATATAAAGGGGGTAGTGAAACACGACTCTTTTAATGCGCAGCCACATTCACTGTATGTCACAGAACCTGGTCTTTATGAACTTATCTTTAGTTCTAAGTTACCGGCAGCAAAGGAATTTAAAATTAAAATGGGTGTTTAGTGAAGTCCTACCTAGTATTAGAACGACTGGCAGATATGAATTTAAAAGTTACAACCAACAGATGTTTAAGATAGAAAATGAATTTCACCTACGTAAAAAAGTAGTTAACTACCTACGTCGATTTTACCCACAGGTTTTATTTATAGCAGGTCTGGGAGAATTACAAGAGACCAGTGACAAACGTATTAAGGCTTGGCAGAAAGCCGGGTTATCAGAAGGGACAACCTGACCTTATTATCTGCAGCTACCATAAGGATTACAGTGGATTCTGCTTGGAATTCAAAACACCCAAAGGTAATGGAGTCCTTTCTGACGCCCAACAACAACTGTTGTCTAAGTATCTTGATAATGGTTACAAAGTGTTGGTGTGTAACGACTGTGACTTTATTATAAAGGATATTAACGAGTATTGTGAACGTCTAAGGGTGCCTTGTTCAATGTGTCCCAGGAAATTCAAATCAGAGGAGACTTTTTCTTCACACATCAATGGTTTTCATTTACATGGCTTACGAATTGAAGTTTAAAATATATTACATATATAATGATCAGTGTCGAAGAGTTCAACAATGCCATCAGAGAAGCAGACGAAATTACAAAATGGAGAGATTTAGAAGTTGGTCGGATTTACAAAATCGTCGACTATGACGTCTTCCAAACACAAGTGGGTGAGAGTATGAAACTCACCGTTGAGGACAGCGACGAGAAGCTGTAACACTTTGTATTCACCTGAACGGGTGAAGGCCACACTCATGGCACAGAATGGCTATTGTTCTCCCGGACATTTATTTACAGCTGCCATTTTTTCTAAGCCGGTCTACTAATTTGATGCGATGAATTTATAATATCTTCGAAACACTTTTGATTGGCTCGTTCTTTCTTGGTTTCCCGCCATTTGAGAGAGTGGTCTTGACATGTCGCATCTATTGTTTTTCTGGACGATTAGTTTTCACACTCCAGTGTATAATTACAGGTCACGTTGAGTGCATTCTACCAAAAATTTAAAGTACTGTAGCTTGAACGACTCGACCAATTTATGTCTGAATCCAAGAAATATGAAAATGACTTCGAATTGTTTAATAATCATTACTTTACTATGAAATGGAGCTAGGGTTATAAAACTCGTTCATACACACGTCCACAGAAACACAGAAACACGATGCATCTATTCGGATTTTAATCTTAACTCGTCATTTGTGAGGCTTTTTTTACTTTAATCGCTTGAACTTTTAATTCAACTTTCTTGATATCACAGAAACGTTTCCCCCTGAGTTTCGGCAATTAAGCAAAAAAAAAAAAAAAAAACAAACAAACAAACAAACAAAAACAAAAACAAAAACAAAAACGAAAAAATGGATGGCAAACAAACAACGCGTCTATAGTAACGCTAGAAGAGCATCTTAGAGAAGTAAAACAAAAGGCTGATAACGGAAAACACATCCCAACAAAAGGCCTTTGTCAGTGAGTGTTCCAGGTGTTTAAAATTTGGCGCGCTCAGTAGGAGAGAGAGGCTCACCAATACTTTTCCATAGATTTCGGGTATCAAAAGAAGGCAAAAATAGAAATGTAAAGGGTGCAAAATGTTAGGAACACTAGTATGTTTGATATGCACCATGTGCAAATCTAAAATCTTCGAACATAATCTTAAAAAATAGCCGTGAATATTACAGTACATACATTTTTAACCCCAAATTCAGCAATTTTCTTATCTGTGCATAAGGAAAGATAAAACTTTTTAACGGTGAACTTTTTGATTTTGTTGTTGAGGTTGACGGATTTTAGTCGATTTTGTTTGTAAATGCCTCATTAAGTGCGCTACACCTGGATGAACAGCAGTTGGAATTTGGCGCTTTGACAATGAAAAAGTCCCGTATGTGACCGGCCATTCTGTGCCATGTGGAGGACAAATGCTATACACACATCCGCTGTAATGGTTTGAAACCTACCAAGGACGGCAACAACAAATATTGCAGCTTCAATGTTGTAAATTGAGCCCAAAAGTACAATGCATGCGTAAAAATTGACAAAAAATAATTAACTTATAAAATTTAAAGTATTTTTTTTACTGCTGTGCTTTAATACACATCCAGATATGCTGTTCACTACGGACACATCCATAGTATTTAGATGTCCTCATCCAATAGTCTTTATTACCCCATGAAACACCTTCTACTTTGTCAAAGAAGGGATACCCAAATTCTTTATCAATTTTTGATCTTTTAGCGTTCCATTTGTTTTGTGGCATTATATTAAGTATATTAAACTCACAATTTTTGATACACACCGTCGTCTAAGGTTCGATGCGCTTTAAAATCAGCCTTACATTTATGACCCTCAAATTCCTTTTCTTTGTAGATACCATTACAGTATAAACAGCGTAGGGTATAAACAGGTTTAGGTTCTGGTATATTACAATCTTCTGATGGTATTGATGTAATACAATCCATTATATATATATGCGTGTGTGTACCAATTAGCAGAATATACAACATGTTTACCATTGTAAATTCAGATAAGGTCGAATGGCGCAGTCAACATAAACGACGCGCCGCTATTAATGCAAGACAACGCATCCACGAGATGTTGGTTGTGAATTGCACAGCCACGGTTATTAGAACGGGTAACGCATAAAGTCCACTACAATATCTTTGGCCCAATCAGCTAACGTCAGTAGGGCTAATATTCTTCGCTGCTGTACTTGACCGTTTTGGTATTCTTCCAGCTGTTCAATTCTCTGCTGTAATTTGTCGACGTTGACTGTTTTAATAACTTTGGCTACTTTAGGAACATCTTCAGTCGGCACGTCCATATATATAATGAATGCAGATCATATTCCTTGTAATGCTCTTATCGTAGGGCCTACGGGTTGCGGCAAGACTCAGTTCGTCGTAGAACAACTTTTAGGTCCATTTCGAGAAAAAAATTGACTACATTGTGCTGCTTTGCCCTACGTACACGAACAACAAAACATGGGACGGTATAGGTAAAAATGACGACGACTTCTTCGTGGATATCTGAGACCCTAATGAATTATCCAGTCATTTGAAATTTTGGCATAAGCAGTTTGTAAATAAGGACACTCAGACTCTGCTTATCCTTGATGATATTGCCTGCGGTGACGACGTAAAAAAGCGAACTTCGGAGCTGATAATGCTAGCCTTCTCCGGGCGGCATGACAACATCTCAGTTTGGTTACTCTCGCAGCAGTTGACAAGCGTTAGTAAGCCCTTCAGGGAAAACATTGGTGCTCTGGTAGTATTTTACGCCCCTAGTAAAAGCGACTTGGAGACCGTTCTAAGCGACTACGGCGGAGAGATCTCCGAGGAAGAACTACATAAATACATGCGGCATTTGAAAACCAATCAGCATTCCAAGATGGTCTTCTCTCTGAGATATCCTTATAACGTTAATATATATGGAGATTGAGCAGCTCATTGATGAAATTCCAACGCAGCTGGATGAAAATGACCTCAAAGAACAACTCAACGTCCTAGTGTCATCCTGGAAGTGTAAAGAAATGATAGGCAAAGAGCTTACTCACGAGCAAGTCAATAAGTTGTCCGAGGCGGACGTCAAGAAGTTTCATAAAATGTATGAGGCTGCCCTTGCAAGTAAGACTACGGACGCCGTAGCCGACTCAGCCATTAAGCTAGCAACTAAGATGCTGGGACTTGCGCTACCTATAGACGACGTAGAGCA
Source organism: Stichodactyla helianthus (assembly GCA_015163945.2). Classification (NCBI taxonomy): domain Eukaryota; kingdom Metazoa; phylum Cnidaria; class Anthozoa; order Actiniaria; family Stichodactylidae; genus Stichodactyla; species Stichodactyla helianthus. Next base: position 5,159 of record WUAP02146501.1, on the reverse strand, counting down.
ACTTCAGAAGGACATAAGAGAAGACTACGTCATCGCCCAAGAACTTAAGATAACCTGTGGGTGGTTGTCTTTGAAATGTGGTAAGTTAATGGCGGTGGCAAGTGCGGCACTTCACGTTGCCCAACACATTGACTTAAAAGAACTTACGACCTCTTGGAAGGACTTCAAGAAGTCAAAGACAGGTGATCAACAAGTTGTAAGTTCTTAATCAAGTCGATATCAAGTCGTCGTCAAGTTCTTAATCAAGTCGATGTCAAGTCATCTGTAAGTTACTTATCAAGTCGTCAAGTCCTTAATATATGAGTGACACTAAGCAACCCGTGGAACCCAAAGAATTCTAATAATTCTAATTCAAATAAATAACTTTCAGTTACCGTAAAAGGTAAGTAAACACTTTGTTTACGTAATATATAAAACATTTTTCGTAAACATAATTGGAGTAGCACATTAATTCAAAAGATATTAGCAGGATACTTACAGGGAAGGTAGAACTTCAGCTACAGTTTTCAATGCATTTTAATATAATTAACTTCTCCTTTTCTTTACTTTATTAAACCACTTATTTAATTTAAGGTGAGTAATGGAAGAGGAAATTGTGGTGCAACAAGCAAAAATGCAAAATGTCAGTTCTTTTGATTGGAGTAAAGGTGCATTATGTCAGACCATTACCAAAGAAAATCTTCGGTGTCCCTTCGACTCAAAACGACAAGATTCAGATTTGTGGTACGACACTTTATGTGCTAATGTGGAAAGGTTCCAAAAGATTGGGTCTTTGCCAGTTGAAAACTCTTGCATAACCCCTGATTATAGTAGTAAGGACTTGGCTAAGCTATTTCGCGAAAATCAGGCAAAGTGGCACAAATCTTGCAGAAATAAATTTAGTAACTTAAAGCTTGAAAGAGCAGAAAAAAGAAAGGCAGATAAGGAAGACGATGGCGAAGTCCGGCCAGCAAAGGTGACTAGGCGTACTACAGATAAAATAGAGACACAGATGTGCTTTTTCTGTGAAGGAACAACAGGCAAGCTTCACAGGGTTTCCACTTTTAAAGTTGATACAAGTGTAAGAGAATGTGCAACCCTTCTTAAGGACAGCAAACTACTCGGTAAGCTTAGCACTGGGGATATGATTGCAATAGATGCTATGTACCACAGAGATTGTCTTACGAACCTTCACAGAAAGGCATCAAATACGAAAAACCCACATCGCGAAGAATCTCAGAATTCTGTTTGTCAAGGCCTTGCTCTAGCTGAGGTTGTTTCATTTATCGAAGATACGCGTGACTCAGACGACGAACCTGTGTTCAAGTTATCCGACCTTTCTAAGATGTATGTGTCACTTCTAGACCAGATGGGTGTAGAAATATCAGAACGGGTTCACACAACTCGTCTAAAGGAGCGGATTTTGGAGCAGTGTCCAGATTTAACTACCCATAAAGATGGGCGTGAAGTCTACCTTGTTTTCTCGACTGATCTTTCTACCTTTATTAAGAAGGCCAAAAATAACAATTCTGATGAAGAAGCGATTGCAATTTCCAAAGCTGCTAAGATAATTCGTAGAGATCTTCTTAATATGGAGAAAACGAAATACTCTGGTACATTCAGCGAGAAATGCCAAGAAAACTCTGTTCCACAGTTGCTTCGATATGCAGTTGGAATGATTATGTGTGGCAAATCGATATTTCAAGAAAATGAAGCCGAAGAGAATAGCGAGGAAGAATATCAAGCAATCCTAAGCGTGTCCCAACTTATAAGATTCAACTCTATTGTAAGGCGGCGCAAGAATTCCAGCGCCATTTTTCATTCTCGAGAGCGAGAAACCCCTTTGTCGATCTATTTAGGTTTGCTTTTGCATGCTGAAACTAGAAAGAAGGGATTGATAGACAAGTTATCGAAACTCGTTCTGTCTATTTCGTACAACAGAGTTCTTGAAATTTCAAATGAGATGGGAAATATGGTGAGTGCTCGATTCAGGGAAGAGAACGTTGTTTGTCCGTCGATCTTGAGGAAAGCTCTCTTCACTACCGGGGCGATTGACAATATCGACCATAATCCCTCGTCTACTACTGCCACTGGATCGCTGCATGGCACAGCAATTTCAATGTCCCAGCATATGACCAAGGAGAATCAGGGCCAAGAAAGAGCTCCCGTAGAAATACCAAGCTTACCTGACAAAGGGCTTATTCCACTACCACAAGAATACGCTGAAGTACCACCTGCAGAAAGCTGGAAAAAAGAGCCAGAATTCCCAAGTTCTACCCTGAAAACTGACCACTTTCGGCAGGCTTCATTAGACCTTTCAGAACAGAAGAACTGGCTTTTGCATGTGAAAGATGCAGAAAGAAAGTGTGGACAGCGAGGAACAAGATATGAGTGTCTCATGGGCAGCACATCACGCTAGCAAAACCGACACTTCAGATGACATCCCTCCTGACATAACTTCACTGTTGCCCCTTTTCCAAGAGGAAGCGAAATCTGTGGCGATGATTGTGCACGCAATCAACATCCTGAAGAAATCACTGGAGTTTTTGAACCCTGGTCAGACACCAGTGCTAGCATGCGATCAATCCATATTTGCTTTGCTAAAGAAAATCCAATGGCAATGGCCTGAGTTATATAGTGAAGAGAAACTTGTGGCAATGATGGGAGGATTACACGTTGAAATGGTGGGCTTACGAGCGCTTGGAGACTGGCTCGACGGAAGCGGTTGGACAAGTGCAATCGTAGAAGCCAACATTGCATCCGCAGGAACTGCTGATGCTTTTCTGAAGGCGTCACACGTTTCAAGAACGCGGCATGCACATCAAGTCACCGCCTCCAGCCTCCACATCCTGATGTACAAGGCCTATGATGTTTATGTGCAAGAGCAAACTCGACTACGAGCAATGGAAAAAGCGTCAGTGTCTTGCCTGTCCTCACTTCAGATACTGGGACCTTACACTCGAGTTTGAATTCACTGTCCTGACGTTTGTCCAGTCCATACGAGAAGGCCGATTTAGTCTTTACAAAGACTCCATCAATCAGCTCCTTCCTTGGTTGTTCGCACTTGATAAAGTAAACTATTCGAGATGGCTGACCGTACACTTGCACGATATGAAGAAGCTAGATGATCCTGCGCAGACATCAAGGAAAAGTTTGAAAAGGGCCTCTTCGTGGTGCGCAAAACACAGCGCAAATTTTCTGCTTTGGCAATCGACCATGGCCATGAGCAGAATAATAAACTCATTAAAGGTAGGCGAGCACTTACATAATCCGCAAATCAAACTCATATGTTAATTTGTTATTGTCCTTTTCTTTAATAGGGGATGGCGGTGCAATCGGGCTCACAGAAGATTCTTCTCAGCTGCTGCGATGGATGGTCTGTGGTCCGGAAATCGCTAAAGCCATCACAGAGTTTGAAAGTACACAGCCTTCAAATATAGGAGCGCACAACAACAATACTGATCGCCAGCACCACGAACAAGTCACGAGTGTATCCTTTTCTTGAATCTGGAAATGACCTCTTGGTGCTTGATACCAAGGAAATAGCAAGTGAGAAGGTGGTCGATACTGTGAACAGAATTCAACAGATTGGCGAGGAGCAGTTTGAGGCGTTTGTGGAAGAACGCATTGTAACGCGAAAGAAATCAATTTCAGAAGTCATAAATCTAAATCAGTTGACAATTTTTAGTACCCCTAGAAAGTCACCTACAAGGGTAAACCAGACCATCAGCAGCTTAAAGGAGAACTGCGCATTGTTTTCTCAGTTATACATTTCGTTCCAGGTGCGACAAGGGAATCTTGAAGAGTTTTTCGCTTATGAAAATCAAGCCTACCCTCCGTCAATCTCAAACTATGGAGAATTGGGGCTTGGAGTCAAGTCAGACTTATTAAAATGTCTAGAAGGCCTTTCACCACGTCCTCACGTTAACCCAAAAGTAGATGCGTTGCTGATTGATGGCGCAGCACTAGTCAACATGTTGAAGCCTTCTGGCGTGTGTAAAACCTTTGCTGATTATGTTGCAATGGTTTATCTGCCCCACATCAAGAGTCAACTACAAAAGGTAAAGCGCATTGACATCGTCTGGGATCGATATGTAGAAAATAGTTTGAAAGCCCAAACGCGGAGCAAGCGAGGCGAAGGAATCCGACGTCGAGTACAGTCTGATGTAAGACTTCCGGGTAACTGGAGCGAGTTTCTCCGAGTTGACGCAAACAAGACGGATCTTTTCATTTTCCTTGCTGACCAAACTGCATCTATTCAGTGTGAAGATAAGATTTGTATCTCTACCACAATTCTGTGGCACAATTCTGTGCCCTCTGAACTCAAGTACAGTTGAATTTGTTCAGTTAGTCAAGTGTATTATGTTGACTAAGTTTTACACATTTAGGATCGATTTTAAGGCATTTACAAAAAATTGTACAATTTGTCCCCACCCCTCCCCCATCGTGCTAAATTTTGACCCCCCTGACGTGGATCCGAGTGGGTCCATAGCTAGAAATGATCAGCACCTCGAAATCTATGAGTGTGCCAAATTTGGTGCTTTTCACAAAAATCGCACAATTAAGTCACGAAATTGCTGGACCACCACGGGATTGCCTCATGAAATGACTATCAAGCATAATCTACCCAATACTTTTTCAGTATCCCCCGGAAATTCTGATGCATTGGGATCCTTGTTAGGAATCACAGGCAAGACAATTACTAACACAGCCATTCCTGTGAAATGAAAAGTCGCCAGCAGCTATGAAGTCCATTGTGATTTGGTTCGAAGGTACCACGAAGGAAAGCCCTCTCATTTGATGTCGAAGTTTCCACCCAAAGGCAATCCATTTGACCTGGTAGAATATGCTCCCATTTCTTTAAACTATGATTTGTCCTGTGCCTTGGCTTCAGAAATAAACATAGTCATTAAAGTCAATGGAGAGACTGTACATTTTAACGGACGAAAGATAAAGCTTGTCTTAGATTCATATAATGCCCCGCGTCGAAGACAAACTTAAGAGAATTTACTCTCCTCAAGTCTATTGGAGAGGAGCCTCGGCTATTAAGAAACTTGCCGCCGCAGCTAGAGTATCTGAAGAAACGGCTAAGAACTGGTTAAAAAAAAAACAAACCATCTGGCAAGTTTATCTTCCCGTTCCTAAATACATTCCTAGACCCAGCTTTACTGTGAATGTTC
>WUAP02146490.1:0-11444 GCA_015163945.2 Stichodactyla helianthus | reverse complement strand
AACGAAGACCCCAGCCGAACTCCTTTCTGACTGTTAATTTCTTTACTTAGCACTTGGCTTTGGAGTTGAATTGACGGTCTAAAGCATTTCCGTTTTTTTTCCAGTAATTTTGGTGGGTCTTCGTTTTTACGTCTTTGGTCTTCGTTTTTGGGTCTTAGGTCTTCGGTCTTCGTTTTGTACCCACCTCTTCCAAATCTGTAATCATAGAACAGACCTTTCATCTGTAATTAAAACTTAGGGCCAAAAGAACCTATATGGAAGAATGTAAGCAGGAAAGAGGTTTTAACCGATATATATTTAGACGAGCACACTTAGCTCTAGTCGCCCCTTCTTTGTAATCTTACCTTTGAGTTAGCTAGAGATCCAAGTCTTAAGCTGTAGTTAGAGCCATAATAGAGGGTGCATGTCATGGCTGGCATGGGTGGCGTAGCGGTAAAACTTTCGCCTCTCACCACTATGGTCCAACGGGTCGGGTCACTGGTTCGAGCCCTGCGGATGCCACGTGTGAGTAGAGTTTGTTAGATGTGTTGCTCTCTCCCTTGCCACGAGATATATGTGTAATACAATATTGTGTATTCTGCCTCTCCAGTTTGATCCCCCACAACCTTTTTTAGCTATGGCGTCCTCTTTTGAGCTCCAGTGAGGCCTCGAATACTCCTTAGCAATCACTCTTACAATTAATACTAATGTCAATTCTTTCTTAAGCCCTCATAGGCTCCCTCATTTATGCAATTGCCAGCTTTGTCGCTGTTCTTGGTGCAAAACTCTGCGAACGATTTGGTTGTCAGCGGACTCACATTATTGGCACCTTGACATGCGCCGTATCGCTCCTTGTCACGTCTTGGGTCGAACACATTCTGCTGATGTATTTTTCCTTGTGTATTTTATACGGTCTGGGATTAAGTTTAACTTTCGTGCCCTGTTTTCTTGTTACCAGTGAATTTTTCAATAGACGACGGTCTCTTGCTATAGCGATGGTAGTGGCCGGGACATCGGCTGGGTTCTTTGTAATGGGACCAACAATGCAGGCTTTAGTTGACTCCGTTGGATGGAGAAATAGTTTCAGAATAATTTCTTCGCTATTTCTGGTTACTTGTTTAATTTCTTTCTTGTTTAAACCAAATGTGGAGAAAAAGCCTCGAAAAGCTGGCAGTCAAAATCTTGGTTCTTGCAATTCACAAGATTTAATCGAAAGTTCGCACAAAGTTAAGAAAAGACTTGTGGACTTTAGTGTATGGAAGATACCTGAATTCACTATACCAGTGATTTCACTGATGGTGGTCACGTTCAGTCATTATTCTCTACCCATTCACTTGGTAAGTGAGATTAGAAGTTAGACTTGGAATACATCCGCTCCCACTCCCAGCGTACTTGTCCAATACTCCGACACATTTATGCTTAGCATTGTATAGTCAGAGTATTGGCCAACCCTCACTCCCAGAAGTGCATTTCGAAGAAATCCATTGCCAATAACATTATTATAAAAGCTGAAATCTTTAACAAAACCTGTTGTTGTGTCAATGCATCCATTCAAAGTTAAGTGATACTGTGCTCCGGCACCTCCACCTCTTCCTTCTCCCTCAATGTTGATTTTAGATTCTGAGCACAAAATGCCGGATACCACTGGGACCAACACTAAGACAGGGGGGGGAATGGTGCGATGACAACAAGAAAAGTGATCATTTTGAGTAGCAAGAGAACATACAAGAAAATGTCCAAACCGTTTTGCCTAACATTGTTTTCGTAGGCCGTTTGCATGGTGGCGTAATTTACGTAGGGCGTAGGGCGTAGCGAAGCTTTTAAGGGGGGCATTTTCTTGAGAAACATTCAACACACCCACCCACAACCACACAAAATTATTCAGTATTCACTCTACTTAATTATTTTCCAATAGCTCTAACCGATATGCTCAGATAATAGCGAAATATTATAAATTAGTAAAACTTTAAAGTGATAGCACTGATATCATCCTTCACACAAAGAGGCTCAAGCCGCTACACCACTGTTACTACCAATACCAGAATGCTTTTTGCCAACCATTTTAAGAATAGGTTTTGTCACACTGCTTTGCTGAATGATCCAATAGATTTTTTGTTGCCAATTTAAATGAGAATTAACCAAAACAAAATCATCGTACGTCATATTGTACGCCCACCTATAGGCCGTTTGCATGATGTCGTGATTTACTACTACTAGAATGCTTTGAGTGGCCTCTGTGTCACGCAAATTTTATCATTTGTCTCTTTAATCCCAGTAGAAAAATTTGAATAACAAAGCATTCTGGTAGTGGTAATAAAATGACGCAATCATGAAAACGCCTCAGTGGACCTGATCCATTTGCCGTATTTGTTTTTCCATTTCAGACCACGTGTCATTCCCTTGGGTATTGTTTCTTTGTTTCTCGGTAACGCTTTAGAAAATACGTTAATATGGATGAGCCTCAATCAAAGAGTCTTATTCTCAAGGGATTGAAACGTGGTCTGAAAAACAAATACGCCCAATCGATTAGGTCTGTTCGGCTTATTTCTGTATATACCACTGTATAAGCTGAAATTAAGGATTTGCGAATAGATAGATAGATAGATACTTTATTAAAATACCTCGCAGCCAACTTGGCTGAATTGCGTATTTACATATTTAAGTATATTTAAAAATAAAAGTTTCTAATAATGATCTAAAATCTATTATAGCATTAAGGGAGGCTAAGAAAAACAATAATCAAATAACAATAATAATAATAACTTAAAAATTAAGAACTATTCACACGAGTGCATGATGCTATAAAGAAGCTATTTTTAAACCTATTGGTCTTTGCAACGCGGTATATCGTAAAAGTGCGTGCGTGCCTTAGATTGTAATTGCTATTAAAAAGAGGCGGTATTAACTTCTTAAGCTTATTGTTTTCATCCTTAAAAATGCTCTGAAATGTGCGCTAGCAGATACTTTCATGATGCTTTGCTACGGTGGGTAAGCCCATTCTAGTTAGCGCGTGATGGTACTCCATGTCAGGACATGATACGCAGCGCCCTTTTTTGGACGTGTTCTAACTCAAGTGATAGATACACAGGCAGCGCAAAATGAAAAACTGGCAAAGCAAAGTCAATAACGGGCGCACGTATGCTGTATAAAAGAGACATAGGTCTTTCTTAGATACTTTGGCCCTGGAGTTGGATAAGAAAATAGAGCCTCTTGGCGGCCTTCTTAATAATTTCGGTAATATGTGCATTCCAAGTTAAATCGCTGGAAATAGTTATGCCTAAGAGCTTAGCACTGTTGACTACTTTGATGCTCTCCCCTCCGATGACTATTGGAGGGAAATCGCAACCTGACTTTGCAAATGATATACGAAGCTCCTTACATTTATCTGTATTCAAATGGACCCTATTTCTATGGGACCAATCGGCTACTTCGTCTGCAAAAGCTTGGGCATTACTATGTTCTCCTCTACCTATGACCTCTGATATTGTTGTGTCGTCTACCTACTTCCAAATAAATGCATTATTGACTGCTAGATCATTAATCATGATCAAGAATAACCACGGACCTAATTTGGTCTCCTGAGGGACTCCGGAAGGGACTGTGCCCCATTCAGACACACAGCCTTTTAGAAAATTTAATTCTCTGTGAACGATCTAAAAGGAAATCTATGATCCAATTAACTACACTTGTAGGTAGCTCTAGTGCGCAGAGTTTCTTAACTAAAATGCTGTGATATATTAAATCAAATGCTTTCCTGTAATCAAATAGGACAGTTCTTATATTTGATCCATTGCCATCAGTCCCCTGGGACCAGACGTGGAGCATCTCAAGCAAAGCAAGGGTTGTAGAGGACTTTGGTATGGCGCCATACTGACTAGGGTCGAGTACGCCTAGTACAGCTGGTTTCACGTACTCAGTGACAACAAACTCCTCTGCAACCTTGGAGATAGAAGGTGTAAGCGATATAGGCCTCAGATCTTTCTTGATCTCCTTTACGGGCTTCTTCTTGGGAAGAGGAGAGACATCTGCCAATTTCCAGACTTTCGGTAAGCGCTGCTCCTTGAACGAGGCATTCAGGATTGCAGTTACAGGGTAAGTGAGGAATTCCGCATAGTCTTTAAGTATCCAGTTAGGAATTCCATTCGGCCTGCCGGCTTTCGCTGGATTGAGGTGGGAAAGTTTCTTATAGACTTCTTGCTCCGTCACAACTAGGAATTTCGGAACACGATCTTCCTCTAAGGGGAGTTTCGAGATCTTTCAGTTAGCCGGTATTATTCCAGTGGCTCCAGAAGGGCGCGGTTGATTGTGTCAGCCACCTCGCACAAGGATAAATTTTCAAGCTCGTCAACATTCAAGTTAGCAAGTAGGCTACAAGTGGAGGATGATCGTGCTCCACTTAGTCCCTTCACTTCCTTCCACCAAGATATAGGGTCACCTTCCTTCAAATGATCTACCTTGGATTCATAATACTTAGCTTTACAGAGTTTTCTCTTGCGATTGACTACATTCCTGTAAAATTTGTACAATTTTGTTGGTTAACATTTTCACCGATATATGGTATGCACTCTAATATCACGGTGAAAAAATGTCATGATTCTGCTCTCAAAGCTTTAGGCTTCAGGCTTTTTTAGCGACAACGTTAAGTGAATTAGCTATACACCACGTATTTACCAATTATGTTTTTAATTTCCCTTCTTACCATCTAGCTCTTCATCTCGCGTCTGCAGCGGGTCATGTCGAAAGTGTTCGTCTTTTGTTGCTCGATTTAAAGGCGGATGCCACCATACTGGACACAAATGGCAAGAGTGCACTGGACCTTGCTATAAAACCATCGGTAAAGGAAAGTTTTAAGTAATCCATAAGTGAGTATTAAACCAATAATATTGTTAACGCCACTAAATTCTATCTTGTATTTTAACTATATAATATTAAAAGTTTTTCGGCACTGACACGCTTATTGCTTGTTGCTTAATGCTTGTTCAGTTGTTTAACTTTATATTTATCTAATTTATATATTTTTATTTTTTATTATCATTTTTTCGAAGCAACAGATGGCAAGTGGATTCCGGATTACGTTCGGAAATTCCCAAACTGCGTTCAAGGCATACCTTGGAAGTTCACAACGAACTTCGTTGGCGAACTTCGAACTTATTTCCCGCGCAAATTCGGTAATTCGTTAAAATTAGCTTCAAGGTTTACATTGGGCTGAGCTGCTCAACGAAGCAGGGCAGTGCTTTGCCTAAGGATGGCTTCAAGGAGAAAAACAAGTATAGTTTGCAAGAAAGACCGAATATTTAACGAATTACCAAATTTACGTGTCAAGTAGGCTCGAAGTTCGCCAACGACGTTCGTTGTGAACTTCCAAAGTACAACTTGAGCTTCGGAACTTCCGAACGAACTTCCGGAACTCACTTAAAAGTTATGTGAAACCAGGAAAGTAAACGCGTTGTAAACAGTCAAAAACCTTGCACCCCATCGTTCCCTTTGTAGAAGAATAAGGCTGTTAATGCCAACTCTTGATACGAGCTGGAGCGCTCTATTGGCAATAGACATGAATTCACTAGCTAGGGTAAGAAACCAAGATTTTTCTTGTCTTTGCGCTTCAGCAAATGCTTCTTCATTGAAAACAAACACTTTTACTGAGATTATAGAGCAGATTTTGTATGACTATGAATAGCTCGCGGCTTTCTCGGTGCCGCAAGCGCGCCTTGCCGCCATCGTGATGTTTTTTAGAATTGTGTGTTTAGAAACGTGCCTTGTCGTTCCTTGACGGTGTCACGACTTTTTTCACACAGTTTTCTGGAACCACCTTCATTTTCATTTATCTCATTTTCATTTCATATCTGCCAACTGCCTTGGTTCTGAATATTTATTTTATTCGTGCATCTTCGTTTCACTTTTAGTATTCATTCTGGTTTTTAACCTAATTCAGATACAAAAGTATGGCTGTTGAAAATAGGATTCTTTTCTTTCTAGTTTTAATATCATTCTGGACTTTCACGCTTTCTTAAAAGACCATTTCGCAGTTCTTGTCGCTCAACTCCAGCCTCGTTAGCATGTAATTATTCTTTAGAATTTGATTTCAGCCTGCAATAATGTAAGGAATTTGCACCTCAACGAACAATTGAAATAAAAAATTCCACAGGCAGTACTCAATTTCTAAAGAATATATTTCACGATAGCGAGGCTGGAGTTGAGTGACGAGAACTGTGAAATGGTCTATTGAAAAACACTGGCAAAATGAAGGGCAATAATTTTTTTGTCGAAACAGCAAATTAAGTTCCTCTATTTATCACACCATGAATACCTTAGAATAGTGTTATGCAACGGAATTTCAGAAATTAAGAATTTATTTGCTTGCATGTGTTTTTGCTTAATTGGAGTATTATCACCTGTATCGATTGTATGTTCATATTACAGATGAACGGCCTAGGTCTTGCAATTTACTAGCAAAAATGTCGCGGTAATTATACAACAACTCTTGTAATCTTTGTTTATCTGGTTTACTAAATACACATTTGGAGATGTCTGGAAGTGACGAATAATCGTCGTGTGGATTTTCTTCTTGAACCTGTGTCGTGTTATGTTCAATTTTGCCATCCAATTCAATAGTTTCAATGTTTGGGTCAACAACACTTAACTGAGCTAATCTGGTTCGACGATAAATCTTGATAGGCTGGGCGGTAGGATTCGTAAGTCGAATAGGAACTGTTTGTTCATTTGAAAGTTTATCTAATTCTGCAGCACCGATCGTTGAATATTCGGTTGTAACGCTTCTTCGAGCTTTCCGGCAATTATTGTCTCTGATTGTGGAGGCAAAATGAAAACGGACGGGGCGTGAACTGGATAGGATTTCTCTTCGTTTTCTCTATTATTCCGCACTAGGTACATTGTCAACATCCAGAAAAGGAACAGTAAAATTGGTAGTTGTTACCTTTGGAGTTAATGTTTTAACATTAAAATGTGCCATCCAATAGATCAAAACTACATATGAATTGACTCAAGAAATCTCGTCCCGATATAAAATCGTAACTCAAATTCCCAATAATTACTGCACGATGACTAAAAATATTGTCTTGAATTTCAAAGGTTATGTGGGTTTCGCCAATAGTGTCTAGTGGTTGACCATTGACAGACTCTACAGTTATAGAACGATTACAAGGCGACAAAGGATGAGTGTTTTTCAGCTTCTGCCACAAGTTGTCACTCAAACAAGTCAAAGTTGCACCTGTATCGACAAGCAATGTCACATCTACTCCGCTTATTGTACCTTGCATTGTTGAATTATTTGGGTTTCCCTTCAGTTTAATCACACTGATTCGATTGACCCTGTCAGGATGGGTTTGACCACTTTCCTGTTCTCTTTTATTAAATTTTTGTTTATCTATTTCTGGCTTTGCTCTGTTATCTTCTGGAACTAGAGACTGCATAGACGTCATTACAGAATCTGGTTTTACAGAAGTTTTGGGCTGGCCTTCAGTAAAATCTGAGGAACTTTGCTGTGCGCGCTGTTCTTGTACCATATTTTGAACTTTAAAAGACTTCAAGTACAAATCTTCTCTAATAGTTAATGTATAGTCTTTCAGTTTTGTTTTCTTTGTTTCTTGTTTTGAAAGGCATAGTACTTTTTTATTGGTACTATTAGTTTTTTTGATGTTATTACTCTTTCGCCGATTTTCTTGCGCTTCTAATTCTTGTTCTCGTTTTGGTATAGAATTGTCACGGGCCCCCACCTCATCTTTGTTACTAATAGGTTGAAGGAAGAGGGCCCTCTAGTTTTCCTGGGACGGTCTCTCACTATTGTTACTTCTACGAACTGGGAACTGCATATTGGGAAGTTTACCTGCGTTTTGATTCTGGTTTTGGTTTTGATTCTGGGTATTAGGGTTCTGATTACGGTAACGGTTACGATTTTGGCCACCTTGATACTGGTTTGGGGTCTGGTTACCAAACAAAGATCTACAGTTATACATGGCATGACCTCTTTTACCACAGTAACCACAAATAACGACACCAAATGTTGTTCTCCTTCCCCTCTGAAAATTCCTATCTTGTCCACGACTATTGGGATTTTGACTTTTGAATTGTTGTTGCATTTCTTCTCTTACCATTTGTCGCAACATATTTGGATGATTGATCGGAACTGAATCGTAAGTGTATTGTTGATGCATGGGCGGTGGTAGGGAGGAGTATGGTTGAGTGGGTGGTGGATAATGTTGTTGCCTTAGTGGCTGTAAACTGGGATAAGCCAAGCTATTAACAAAAATCTGTAAAACCAGGACTGGACTCAAAAAATCTGTAAAACCTGGACTAGACTCGAAAAAAAAAAATTAAAATTTGATTTCGCTCATATTTTAAAGTTAGGAAGCGTAAAGTAAGCATCACTTTACAGTTGGAAAAGAAAAGAAAAAAAAAATCATCAGATACAATATCGTGTTTATTGTTTGAGTGATTTTAGATAAACAAGACAGTTCTAACAATTTTTTTACAAGCGATAATTTTTGCAAATGTCTGAATCGTATTGCTGATCCATGGGCGGTGGTAGGGTGGAGTATGGTTGAGTGGGTGGTGGTTGGTTGTTTTTTTTCTTCACCACCCGAAGACCTTGTAGTGGTAATGATAGCTTTCAGAAAATACTACAAAGATGGAAAGTAGCAAACGTCACTGACGCCATCGCTGGTCTATTGCCATCTTAACCCAAACTGCGTCAGCGTTCATCATATCGCTTAATACCAGGTCTCGTTGAAGTACCACAGGATCTTGTGCCTTTTCTTCAGCCTCTGCACAAGAAGGCAATAGAAGAAAGATTAAAAAAAAAAAAAAAAACATTTAGACAACAAGCGATCTGTATATATATATATATATAACATTCTATGGGTGATCTATATATATAACATTTTCAGTGCGAGGGATACTAAAGGCCGAACTTCTTATTTATAATTGTTACTGTTTCTTGTTAGAGTGGTTTTTATAACCCCGTTACATACACTAGTACTTTAGCGCCTTTTTTATTTAGCACTACTTTACTCAAATTCTTTTGTTTTCTATTGTATTTACCTGACTATTGCACTCTAACTAGTACATTTTGTTTCATGCCAGGTTATCAATTGTAAGAATTAGTTTAGTTTGACTAGCCATGATTTTTGTGATTGCAAAATGATTGAAAGTAAACTACACCAAAGATATTCTGACAATTATCGCTTGTAAAAAAAATAGTTACTTCCTGTTACTACTAATGCTGAACATTAACGGCTCACTTTGATATTGGAGAGGCGAGCGCAAAGTGAGGCAGACTTAAATACAAGTTACAAGCAGCCATAAAAAAAGTAGTGTGTTGTAAAAATTTTTATAGTTTTATTTTTCTTTTCTTTTCTTTTTTGAGGTCCGGTAGCCTCCTGCGCAGACATTCTTAGTGTCGTCACGCAACGTTTTTGCGTGACGACACTAAGAATGTCTGCGTAGGAGGCTAGAGGTCCGGTAGCTATCTGAAACATGCGCTCTGCACACTCTCTGGACCTCGCAGCCGGTAAATTGGATTAAAAAAATTTCAAACAAATAAAACCAGATGTGCCCGGATATGAGTCATAAGGCATATATCTAATTTACCGGCTGGGAGTGACAGTGACAGTAACAGGTTTTACAGGGTTTTTTTTTTTTTTTTTTGAGTCCAATCCAGGTTTTACAGATTTTTGAGTCCAGTGCAGTCCATGAGTCCAGTCCAGGTTTTACAATATGCCTTGCATATGGCATGCTACTAAATGGCACGTCAAGATCATCTTGTGGGGTCTGGAAAATAGCAGCCGTGGCCACTTTTGGTGGTTGGTTATTGGCAGATGTTATACCTGAATTTTTGAGTTGCTGAACTACGTCTTCTGTTAATTTCTTTTTATCAATAGGTTTATTGTCTGGCGATAATAGTTCTTTAAGTTTAGCCAAATTTTCCGCAGACTCGAAAGTGATTGGTTGCTGTAATGCTACATATTCCTTAATATCTGGTCGAAGCCCTTGAATGAAACGATCAAGACACTCAGAAGGGGGTAAATGAAGTCTACTGCATTGTTGTCTAATGTCAGTAATATAGGTACTCGATTTCTCTCCCTCTTTTTATTTCCGATCATTCAACATCTGTCTTAGACGCCAATTTGAAGCACTTGATGCAAATTGCTTTTGTAATGCATCTGTTTTAACTCATCTAGATTCAAATCGTTATGATTCGGCAAGGAATTAAACCAAATACTTGCTGTTCCCTTTAAATATAGAGGAAGGGCTTTAGCTTGTTTCTCTCTATTCCATCCACATATATCAGTCGCACGAGTATAACTATTAATAAAATCATGGCCATCCTCACTTTCATCTCCCCTAAAAGTTGGAAAATTAAAAATTCCTCTCATACCAAGGGATTCCTGGCACGCATTGTGTAATGCGGACATTCTTTGTTCATGACTCTCACGTTCAAGCCTCAAATGCTCTAGCCGTCTTTCTAAAGGTTCTTCCATTTCGCGGATTGACCCTAATGAGCTTGTAGAAGTCGATGAAGTAAGGTCAGCAATGTCTGATTGTGATGAATAGGGTGGTGGTGGTGGTTGATTATCTTCCACTACAATTGGTCTAGAATTAATAGATCCCTCGTCGTACCGTAGTCTTACATTGGTGGAGAACCTAACTGGTCTGCTTGACGTTCGTTTTAAAGATCTACATTCGCGAAGAACCTCAGTGCAGTTGACCAACTCATTCTGACATCTTTTGGAGAAACTCGCTGAATTCTTCCACACCGGACGTGTCGAAAACTGTCGAAAATTGCATCAGAGCCTGTTTCAAGAGAGGATGAAGATCATACAACCAGCCAGCCTCGAAGAATTCCCGAAAAAGAAGGAGATCTCCTGCGTGTCAAAGAAGAAATGCGCAACGAATTAAAGATTTGAACAGAAAGAAAAAGTTACTCGTTATTTTACCTCAAGGTGCTGAAAAAGACAAGAATATTGAATCTCTTATTGAAAAAGTTGAAATTGAGAACGCTAGATTGCTGGAAAAACTAGGCACGGCACTAAATGAAAATGTTTCTTTAAAAGATCGTCTACGATATGAAACGAAAATATGAAGGAAAACTCCGCAAAACGAGACAGAAAAGAGACATTAGACTTTTTGAGCTTCAAAGCATCATTGATGAAAACGAGCGAGTGATTGAATTACAGCTAGATGAACTTAAGAAACCAACCTGATTGTAGAGCAACAACAAAATGATTTGGATTACGCTTGGAACAGAATCGGAAGATGCGAAAATAGATCAAAAGACTTATTCAACAATTAAACATATTAGATATTTCTCCCATTTGATTCACAAAGACACTTGGACATTCGTTGATTAGAACATTTCTGTTTACCGCACGATCTAGATAAGACGTGCATCGGGAGATGCACCAATTTAAGAAGGAGGGTATGTTATGCAACGGAATTTCAGAAATAAG
>WUAP02146479.1:0-11445 GCA_015163945.2 Stichodactyla helianthus | reverse complement strand
TAGTTAATACCACGTGATCATCTTTCAGCCAATGACAGCGTTCGTTATATCGGGAAAATCCATAGCTATATAACAATAGTCTTTATAGTACATGATTATGTATAACGGAATTACCTTAGCAATTTCAATGCTTCCCGCCCTGACTGCGTAGTGCAAGGGAGTGTCATCTCTGTCGTCTTTCGAATTGATGTCTGCATTTGCTTCCAGCAGCGCATTCACCATTCTGATTTCACCTCGGAGAATGGCGTTGTGAAGCGGGGATCTTCCATACGTGTCGCACGCATTTACATCTAAAATAACGAATGAGTAACGAATAAATTCCGACTTTTTCATGATGAGTTTCGGACTTAACATACTGTGTATGTCAATGGACGGTTCTCAAAATTAACTTGAGTACGAGGCCAACATGAAATACAAACGAAATCACAATTTTTCTCTTCATATGGGCTTTAATCACGCGGCAGTCATGTTTGTTAACAAAAGAGTGAAAGCGTTTGGGCTTCCCCGCGTGAACTTGTTCTGAAAGTGTTTGAATGCGAGGACACGCGGGTGAAAGGTATTGTTTCAACCAATATATGGCTGCCATGTGAATAAAGTCCATACCACTTACCTAAACTCTTTTGCTCCAGCAGTCTTGCGAATAATTCATAATTGCCTGTCAAAACTGCTTCGTTCAATTTCTGCGCTTTACCGCCCTTCGGGACATCTGATTCCCCCTTTAAAACAAGTTTTTACTGGATTAGTGTGGGTATTTTCACAGCTACTGCATTTATTACACTTTTGCAATGGGTCTATTTCTTTATAAAATTTGTTTTATTTAAAAAAATTATATCTTCGATAGTTTACGTGCAATAAGCTTCACGAAATTCGCAGTATTGCTAATGTCTGTATCACAAATTTGATAGTAAATCCTTTTTCAAATAAAACAAACTTTTTGCAAGCGTGACGTCACATAAAAAAATCTCAATACTATATACCTCTTCTGCTTTTTTCGAGCCTTCATCTCCAGAAGCAGAGCCCATAGATATCCGAGTCAGCTTTCTCTTCCTCTCCTCGTACTTTTCAACCAATCCATGATTGACCTCGCCAAAAACTTCACCATTTTGAGGAGACTCTACATTCAGAACATTGGCCAGGGGAATCGATGTTCTACGGGCTATCAACTTCTTCTGAGACATCTTACCCTAGTATAGTAATAATCATCATCATCATCATCAACATCGTCATCATCATCACCACCACCACTATCATTGTCATCATCATCATCATTTCCACCACCATCATCGTCATCATCATCACCCGCATCATCATCATCAACTATATAATTAACCTTACAGAAAAAGTTCAGCTTCATTGATCTTCTTTTGTCTTTTAATTAATTCCTGTCCCACTAAATTGCAAATGTTCTTTTTTCGTATGACAACGTTCTTGCAATTAGGTGTTTGCACGTAACAATGCTTACAATTAAGAAAATCAAAAGAAAACCATTAAAAATTATTACAATGCTAATACTAAGCATTGATGAATAATTTGAAAAGTACTGTTTAACTGAGCAATCTCTTCCATACTCAGTCGTTAATGAGCTGAATGATTCATGTTCTAGGATATTCCTCATTACGTGATTCCCAAAGATATTATTGATGTTGTACTGAACACTCACGATAAATGAGAAAAAGAGATTATCCTGGCTTGAGAAATAACTAGTGATGTAATTACTTAGTTGGACGTGTTTTTAATTGTTCCAGTAGAGTTATATCCACATTACGACTGCATAAACGTTCTTTTTCTTTGTGCCTGATTTCCTTGACTGTATTGTTCAATTAACAGAATGCTATTTAGCTTATTTGACGAACTTGTTTAAAAACTGGAACTTGTAGATGCTTGCTACTTAACTATATATATGCGTCAGAAAATTCAGTTATCATCGGTTTTATATTAAGAGAAAAAAGGGATAAAGTTATGGCGAAAGAGTCAAATTTTCTGGGCAGTTTGAGTTCCATTTAGTGCAGTATATACCAGGTTTTCTTTCCGCTTGTCAATATTATTTGAAAAACTTCGACAAAAGCAATGCGTTTTCAATTCGTACCCAGTATTTTTAAACATCAGTAATTCAAAAATAGTTTTTGCTAGACTGGTATAATTAGTGCACGGTTTCCAATAATCTAGTGGACACAATGACAAAATATATGAAATTATTGTGACGTTTTAACAAAGACACAGCGAACAAATCTGTAGGATTTCGGAATTATTTGCTCTTGCAGAGTCATGAAAAATATTCTCCGAGATGTAGAAATTAAATATATAAATTGTCTCGTATAAATGAAAGTTACACATTAAAAAAATCACTCAACTCCTCCGCAGTTTTGCGAACTATAGATATCTTTTAGTAATTATTACGAAATCACTTCGACGACTACGTGAAAAGCAAGCGCAAACTAAGCAAGACGGCCGAGGTTGAGCTCGATGTATATAGAAATTTCTCTTAAATTTGAGTTTTTTTACTTACTCTTTGGTGTTCCTACTCGAACCGGTAAATTCAGTTTGTTTTGTTGCTTTTTGATCACACTTCATATAAACTACGGGTTAAAGATGGCAGTCTCCATCAAGATATTGAGGAAAGCATTGGAGTATGAAATCAGGACTGGATATCCATATATTTCATCCATGACTTGATTAAGTATCTTGTTAGTGATCTGCACGTGTACAATAGAGCATAGAGTGATTTTCCTTCGTCCGTGAAAAAAAATGACTATATAGTTTGTACTAGTTGATAAAGGACAAAGGAAAACAATAGGCTTAGAGTCTACTACTAACTATTAGTTTGCCTACGGTCGAAGGAAAATCACTCAATCTTTAATATGGTGCGAGTAAAGGTCTGCATAAATATAAAGAACTAGGCAAACAAATTCAGATAGACTAATTGATGATTAATAATTATTTATAGTAAACCGTCCACCTTGTTGACCATGAACATGAACATCGCCTAAAACTAAAACTAAAACTAAAACTAAAACTAAAACTTAAGCCTCATTCACACCAACCTTGTTCAGTTATTAATTCTTCTATTCTACGTACTTCATCTTTTAATTACCTGCCATCTATATACAGGGTTCAAAGTATCTCCCAAAAGTAGTTTAGTTAAGCAAGGTTCGAAACTTGTTTAGCTGGGCGTGCACGCTGTGTGAAAGGTCACTAGTTTAACTAAACCACTGTTAAACATGTTTAAAGGCCCAGTGTGAATGGAGTATAAAACTAAAACTAAAGGGGATTACATTCCTGGTTTTCTACATTGCTGGGGGATCAAGTCGAATTAGAATTAAAAACAAAACAAAACAAAACAAAACACAAAAACAAAAACAAACAAAATTTACACCCTAAACGCACACACTTTTGTTGATTACATGACCCAACCTACGTGATATTTGACCTCTAAAGTAGCGTAGACTATCTCTGGCATTTTCGCTTAAGGGGTGCCTCAAGGATCTTTCTTGGGCCCTTTAAAACTCGTAAAAATCATCATTATAATTCCCACCAATTAACTTCATGTTTTCTATTTCTGTGATTCCTCCTCATTCTTCCACTGAATCATTTAATTCGTAAATTCAATCCCTGCGAGACGAGTCACTTGCACCATCCCAAGGCATCTTATCGGGTGGTTTGCTATCATTCCCTAGAGAATAAAATAACAAAAGGCACGTCTGCCATATTGGTTGATATAATGATTAAATTAAGTAACAATCTTTTGTAAAGTTCAACCAACATGGCCGCTATGACGTCACATGAAAACCAGCAATTCACCACTTCCACATCCCCATAATGCTTTGCGTTTGGGGGGAACTGGAAAGAAAAATGCTCAAAAATTCAAAACTTTTCATACAGATGTTGAGTGTATTTTCTGTTATCATTGAAAAGTCGAGTATTAGTTTAATCAGAGTTAAATCCACACGCACAGGAGAATGAAAAGTTTGGTGTTACAGACAATGTACGGACTTACGAAAGATGCCTTGACATTTAATCATAAACCTGTTCGAATTTCTTTCTTTCTGGTTTTGGCTAATTGTGATACACCTATAAGTGTTTGTAGCTGGTTTTTCTTTAATTCTAATTAATTTCCATGGTAATATTAACGATTTTGTTTCGTTCTGCCCCCCCCCTAACAACAACAACAACAACAACAAAAAAAAAAAAAAAAAATACACACACAAAGCATTATGGGGACGTGAAAGTTTTAAATAGAAATATCTTGCAATCCCAATAGCCCACCTTCCGATTTATGAAGGCGAGGCTTTTGTCACTCTTTTCTCTACTGACTTGTTCGCGGTTCACTCGTAAAATTATACTTTTAAGCAAAAGAAAAAGTCAAGGAAATGCCAGTCGTTTCGAGCCTCTCATTGTGATTTCACACAAACTAGCTGTCCCCTTCATGTATCTTTTTAAAGAACTCGGAAGTGGGCTATTTGTTCCCTAGTTAAATGAACTTCAAAAACGTTTTACCAGAAATTTAGTAGGTAATATTATAGAAAAGCTATAAATTCTAAATTTATCAGAATTTCGAACACAGTTGACTAAGGAGCATGAGCATAATGCAGTGTGTTGTCAGAAGAATTAATCTCAGAATCCCACACGGAAAAGAATGTTTGGAAAACGTAAATCTGATAATATTTTCGTCCAGCAGAATGTGCGTCAGGGTCTTGCTTAATAAGCAATTCCAATTCCGTTAATTCCATCTTCAGCCACCCAGATCGCAACGAGTCCTCGTTGGTTATAGAACTCATTAATGAATAAATAAATAAATGCCTTAGACTATTAATACTACACCTTCGGTATCTTAGTATTAATGTAAAAAATTAAATGCTTTCTTTACTTTGCATGTGCAAACATCATTAATACTCAAAATATTCATAGTTTAGCGACCTGAAACCCAGATCGCAATATTTTGGCCAAATGGTTGCACTTAAGATCTGAATCGAGGCTGCCGGAAACAATGAAATGATCGTAATTATACGGCCAAGGTAATTTCACGCCCTCTCATTGGCCAATTTGTGGTCCATTAAACTTACTTTACGGACCACCAACCTTATTTTTGTGTTCGCCTTGCCAAATGAACATTTTATTAACCACGCTTGCTCGGTCCGTACGTGTAAGTTATGGAACCTTGTTTTTTTTTTTTTTTTACACTTTTTTATATGACTCGCGCGCTACGCGCTTGGGTCTTAAAGCAGTGGAAAAAAGACTCGGTCCATAACTTACGGTACGGCCCTCGCGCACGGTAAATAAGAGGTATGTATTCTTTTGCGCTCTAGCTTCGAGTCAGATCTTTTTGCGTGCAATCACTCAATCAAAATAACTGAATGGGGCTATTCGAGTCTGTTTTCAAGACTAGCCTCATGGAATTCGTACCATCCTTTTCTATAAACGTGCTTTACCAAAGCGACCAATAAAATAACTTCCATTGCTTTTGAATTGCGAAAATTACTAGTATTTAGTAGAAATATTACTGCCAAAACCAATAACAATAATTGGCTTTGGTTTAATTTAAAAAAGTTTGAGATGTTCTATTTTACATTTTCACTTCATTGTGTACGTGAGTTCGTTCAATCCATTTGTCTAGGGGAGGGGGGGGGGGGAACGCTCTGTGCAAATTCCACCTCCTTGGTTCCTAAGTGGCTGACATAAATATAAAACTCGATTTGTATGTAAAAGCAACATGAATTCAATGATAAAGGGATGGGTGGAGGTATGAGGGAGGATTGCGCAATCGTCATCTACTTTTTTCTTTAGAGCAGATTACAATATACCCATTGCAAAAGTGTCATAATCGTATGCATATACATCTCAAGCCTCATAATGATGCGATAAAACATTTACGATGTATTGCTTTATCACATCATTATGAGGCTTGAGATGCATATGCATACGATTATGACACATTTTTTGGCTATTAAATAAAAATATGCCCTTCTATTTAAATCGCAGTAACAGCAAGGGTAAGCAACAGCAGCAGCAGCAGCAACAGCGGTAACAAGAACACAAGAACAAAAATAACACTAACAACACCACACCACAAAGGCAGCAACAGCAATATCACAAACAAGTATGAAAATGCTGAAGACTCACCCACCCACCCATCCATCACACGCTCATCTCAGCTAAGATTACCGTGGTTACCATAGGGATGTAAATCTTAATGTTCGTTTTTCGGCAAGACACAGCACCTAGTAATACACACATCCAGATTTTCACGCTACTGCTATGGGTACTTGCTCACGTGATGATAAAGTGAGCACCAACTGTCATGAAGCTCGCTATATGGGATTTGGATTTAGCTTCAGGTACGTGTGCCTTAACTATATTGTAAAAACCAAGCGTTTGACAAGAGAAATCTAGCTCCAATATAACATTCCTTAAGGCACTTGGTGCTCACCCTTTAATCCCTTGAGCATGTATTCGGTGCAGTAGCGTGAAAGTCTCAATGCGTGTGTACCCATGTATTCTTACAATGAATCTTTTTTTCTTTTGGTAAATTAAGGGAATTTCGAAGAGCTGTGACTCTTGATTCCCTCAGCCCTCAGTTTCTTGACCAGCGGTTTGTATATTGGACGTCTAACTGGTGTGAATACTCCTGTGGCTTTGATGTCTCCTGGGAAATGGAAGAAAACCAAACCATGATGAGAATGGAAGGATGGATGGATGGGTGGGTGGGTTGGTGGGTGGATGGATGGATGGATGTTTTTTTCCCTTTTTCCTTTTTGTATTTTATTAACATTTACAATCTAATAAAATTATTACAGAAATTTACATTCGTAACGAATTATATTCATTCGTATTAGAGATTGTGGAAATTACATTGACCATCAAAACATCAAAAGGAAAAGAGGAGAAAGAAACAAAAAAAAAAAAAGAGAGAGAGAGAAACTTTACAAAAATGATGGGTGGATGGATGAATTACACCTATTTTCATAACTACGCAACCTAGAACACGCCAGACCTCTGGGATTTTGGCTTCCGTCAATCAAAATAATTACTAACTCAGACTGTTGAAACTTTGATTGGCGGAAACCAAAATCCCAGATTTTTGCAGTCGCCGCTCAATGTCTGGGTCGCGTAATTTTGAAAATAGGTGTAATTATGGATTAATGAGTAGACGGACAGTCAGTGGATAAGCAAATGGAAAAACGAATACAGAACCAACGAATAAATAAATTGAATGAACAAACGACTGTATTGTCTTACGCTTGGCACAGACTATACCCTAGTATGCCTGAACCAGTTCAAATGCTATAAAGAATCAATAACTCACCATCCAAGATGAATTTGGTTGCGATGGCGAGTGGAACACCAACGGTCCTTGCCATGGCAGAGTATCCGTTTGGATCACCGTAGCTCGTCATCGTGATGCTTCGAGTTTCCTGTGCAACAGAACACAAGAAAAACCTTTTTAAAGACCTACACACACACTAATGATTTTCAGTGCTCCAGGAGCAGGCTCTAGGGCTACTTTGCTCCTTGTAAAAAGGTTGCATGACAGGAGCAGAATCAGGGGCGGGTCCAGGAATCGAAGAAAGGGGCGGCCGGAAACCTTCGTCCTGATACAAACCTTCATGAACGTATGCTTCCAGATAGCATTTTTATCACTTAAAAAGGGGGGACGGCCCCATCGCCCCCCCTGAATCCGCCCCTGAGAATTTTACCTCCGGCTCACGCACCATGATATTAAACTAGTTAAATGTCAGTGAGCATGACCACACCATTCAGCAAGCTCCCGCAGTATGCTCTCTCGTGTGTACTAGTTGTTCAAAATGACCCGGAGCAAAACCCTTAGTGTATATGGACCTTTACTAAACGTTCGTCTCCATTCATTCTAGAAACCCACAGTACATAATAGACGTGATATCTGTAGGATCTAACTATAGTTTTATACTAGGACCATAGCGCAAAAATCTAATCCTTCCTCGACACTTCATCGATATGCCAGGTTCTCACCAGGATTTTCTTTCACGGGGTCATATGGCCCACCACCCTTCAAATTTATGGGCCAACCAGAGGAATGGGTGGGCCATCTCCTAAGTTTTCAATGACAGGCTTTTGTTTTCTTTACATTGCCAAAATTCAATGAATATTTCTGGGAATAGGAATGTCTAAACATGAGCCTTCAGTAAATAAGTTCAGCTAACACAGACTAGTCCCAGACCCTTGAGGAGTTAAATTCAAGATGGCGGCTGCGTCCGCTGTTCGATTCACAGTTTCACGTAAACTTTCGCCTTGTTAATTGCAAACATGCTGCGATTTGTTTTATTTAAAATACTTCTAACTATTAATGGACTAACAGCAAGTATTTTTGAGAAATTCATGAGACCTCAGGGGCACAAAGAGTCGAATTTTGCACGCACGCCGGTTCTGAACTTTTTTGCGGGAATCCCGCAAGGACGCAGCCTGGTGAGAACACTGGATACCGGACAATGACTGTGAAGAGTAGGGGGAAAATAGGATACTGACTTATAGTTCGCGAACACAATACGTTATGCAGTACCAATAAAATGACTCCCAACTCGAGTGTTTGGCTGAGGTTCAACCGAAGTTAGATGTTGATGCGTGATCTAGCGTGTTCACAGTCATCAACCAACACTGAATGAAGAAACGTCTGACTCTACCTCAGTATTTATTTAACTCTGGAAAAGGTATCTCTCACATTTAAAACTATTATGTCAGAGTTGGTATCCAATTTCTTCTTTAAAGAAGTTAGAAAATATGAAACAATGCTAAATAATTAGCGGCTATTGTTAAAATCTAACTCAACCTAGGTTAACACTCTAGTCTAAACACGGCCTCAGTTATTACACCCAAAGAACTCACCTTCTTCTTGTCTGGCCATTCGATACCAATTTCATGGCGCAACAGCACCAAATCTCTTTCTCCGTCCTTGTAGGCTAGTTTAGTCTTGAGGAAATGAGCCAGAGTGTCGAAAGCATTCCTTTGAGGAACAACAGGCTCATCTGACAGCAACCCAAGGCTAAAACAATGTGAAATCAAATTAGAGATACCAAGTACGATCACGTTAACCCTTGTTCACACTATAGTCGTACGCATCGTAATCGTAGTAGCAATCGTAATCTTAAGAAGTTTACGATCTAGTGCAAATCAATAGAACGCAAGCAGAATCGTTAGCCTCTATTTCTTGTTATTTTCTCGTCCGTTTCGAAATTCTAAGCATGATGGATGGCGATGAAGGTGTGGCAACGAGAGTAGTGATTGGCCCTTCCTTACGATTACGATTGCAATACGTTCTCTTGGTGCTCTTACGATGAACCTTACGACACTGCTTGAGACTACTTTTTTTGATTCACACTGGGTTTTAATGCTGCTTAGGACTGCAATTACAATTAAGATTACGACGCTAGTGCAATCAAGGCTTTAGAAATGGGTGCTGATTAGAGTCTGTTTTGTATGACTTTACTGAAATGAGTCCACTGAACCAACCGCAGCCGCAGCACGATACAGACCATTTGTTAACCGCTACGAATCCAACCGTCCAACCATCATGACGTGAAAATTTTTCCACATCAGTCTTAAGGCCCGTTTACACTAGCAATTTTGTTGCACGACTTGAGGGGCGATTTCAATGGCCAATTTATCTCAACCCAAATCGCGTGTTTGCACAGAATTTCAAGCATGGTCGAATTAATTGGTGGCGACTTATGCGCGATCTGTCACTGTAAAATTGCCTTAAAAATCGCAGCTCAAGTCGAGCGACAAAATCCTTGTGTGAACGGAAATGCACAGAGTAGATATGAAATAAGTTTATTCTAGCGTTAGGAGTATCTGAAGAAAGAAATTAACAGTCAGGGAAATGAATAAGTGAAGACGCAAAACTCTTAATGTTTATAAGTGATTTTGTTCCACTCACTCCTTGATGGCTTGCACTCGTTCATCGTCTCTTCCAACACGTTCATAGATCAGGGGTAAGAGCTCAGTCATCCCTGCTTCAGGTCGTCCCATCATGCGTGCTACGAGTTTATACTAGTGAGGGAAGCGTTCAATGGTAAAATCTTACTTGAAATGTTCTATCCTTTTCATAAAACGTAAAAAATTGCGGTCCTGTTTCCCTTCGCTGTCATTCCCCAAATTCCTCAATTCCTTCATTCATTCCTTCATTCATCCATCTTCCCCCCCCCCCCCCTCCCTGCCTTCGTTCACCGACCTACCCATCATTTCATTCTCTCCTGGCTCGCTTATTCAACTAAGCTGAGCGAACAACCCATCGCGCAAGGCAATGTTGATCAAAACCTCCGGCCCTCCTTTTTTTTCAATCGTTTCTTGCGTGGTTTTTAGGTAATTCACAGATGAAATATCACTCTGATTAAGAGTTTTGGACTTTTTTGAGACTTAAAACGCATTGGATTCAATTGTCAATAGTTTTTAGGTAGAAAAAAGTGCTTGAACATAGGGCCAGCCATAACAAATCACAACGGAATTTGGTTAGAATATTTAATGGCGCTCAGCTGGTAACATCCAGAGTAGAGCGGTTAACGCAGGCACATTAGCGCACGTACACGGCACGCCATGCCGTAAAATTGCTTCCCACTTTTGCCTCGCGTGAATCATCCAATCACAACTACACGCAAAGTGCGGTAAAGTACGCGACAGCTATAGTTTCCCACTCATACAAAAAACCGCTGTACGATTTATAAATAAAAACACTCTCTCATTAACTTACAAAAGGAACTTCGTGCGCCAGTTCGAAGATGGGGTGTTCCCTCATGTCGTAGAATCCCATTTTATACAACCCAGCGCAAGCAGTTGAGAACCCCTGTCAACAAATCAAATAATCTATCATTGAATGGATAGTGAGAAGCATGGGTGGTGACGTGTATGTTGTTAATGTGCTGCCTCTCACCGCTGTGGTCGCAGGTTCAATCCCTGGACCTGCTATCTCATGTGAGTAGAGTTGTTTGTTGGTTCTGTTCTCCTGTACTTCAAGGGTTTTTCTCCGGGTTCTTCGGTTTTCCTCCCTCAGCAAAAATCAACTTCTAAATTCCTATTTGATCTTTAAGGATTCACCTTAGATTGGATTATACAAGTTCTGTAGCTCTTAAGCTCGAAAGTTGGAGTTCGAGTTCGAGTTAGTGTAAAAGCTAAAGCCTTCAGTGGCATAAAGCCTCTTGACCACGGCAACGACTTGAAAAATATATCTTAAAATAAAGGCTTGGACACACGATGCGACGTTGCCTGCCACGTTGCTTACAACGGGAAAATCACACCGTGTGTTCACCCGTGCAGCTGCTGCGCGTGATGTCGCCGGTGAAGTCGCAGAAGTAAAAACGAGTTCTACATTTGCAACGTGGCGCGCAAGAGTTTGCACGGTTGGACTATAGTTAATAGAGTGAGATGGTTAGGAAGCCTATTGTTATATTTCTTTGTTTACTTTTGATGTTGGGCTGGTCATGA
>WUAP02146468.1:0-11446 GCA_015163945.2 Stichodactyla helianthus | reverse complement strand
TCGGACCCTCATTTTATGCTAATGTTTTGATGAATAATTAATGAGATGCCTCAAAAAGCCTCAAAAAGCCTCAAAAAGCCTCAAAAAGCCTCAAAAATCCGGATCGTGCGGTGCATTGCCTACTACTCTCAATGTTGGGTGCCCCGGGAGATTCTTGCAACCTGTTACACCCTTCTTAAGTAACATTGTGTCTGGGGAGGGGGGGTTGGTGATATATGTGTTTTTCACAATCCACATTCTGAGTATTAAACCACACTGTATCAATTTTGGAGGCCAGTATCTCAACTATTTTGCACGTAATTGAAGGGGTTCTTAGGGTGATGGTATGTGTTTTCAGTGGGTATGGATGATTTATTGATGTGTCATAGTGGCGAGTGATCCCCCAATCTTATAGATACGCCATTGAAACGAACTTTAAGAAATAAATGAACACTAGCGTACTGAGAAAGGACAGAAGACCGAACGTGGCCTCCTGCATGATGGGACTTGCTCTTTGCTCTTTGCACAGAAATGATAAAATAAAAAGGGAAAGAAGAGAAGAAAAGGAGAAAAAAGAAGAAGAGCAAACAAACAAACAAACAAACAAATAAAGGAAAGAAAAGAAAAGAAAGACAAAAAATAGATAAATACAAAGGAAAGGAAAGGGGAAAAACAAAACAAAAAACAAACCACATACAAAACAAACAAACAAACAAAAAACAGAAAAGAAACAAGAAAAACCATGAAAATGAGAAAAGCCAAACGAAAACACACACAAAGAAATGGATAAAAGAACAGTACCTTGCATGGTTTAGTATCTGGAATTTCCCGCTTGATAAATTCCATCCTTTGCTCGGTTCTAAAATCCATGGGGGGAGGGTTCGGGTTGCGTAGTTTAGGAAGAGGTCTTCTCAGATGTCGCTGTTGTGCATTTTCGTGTGGCTTATACGTTGTTTGATAGTCTGATGCAATATGACCCATTCCAGGACGCTTGAACACTTGCTGCATCTTATGAATATTTTTGGTGCATCCATCGTGACGATGATAATGTCTGTAAATTACAAACAATAGAAGGAAATTAAAATTATAGCTAGGGTCCTGTGTTAGTAAGAGCTTGCTTCGTTTGTTTACTTATAGTGGTAGCCGATCAACAACAACAACAATAATAACGATTTATTCACAGTATATCCATTGCAGAAAATGGCTCTTCATCTGTGAAGCAGCTAAATAAATCTATAAAATGCTATTTTATAACAAAGATCAAACAGCCTGAATAAATAAGACGGACAAGATATGTAAGCAAATGATACAAAAAAATGAAG
The DNA here is from genome assembly GCA_015163945.2 of Stichodactyla helianthus. Classification (NCBI taxonomy): domain Eukaryota; kingdom Metazoa; phylum Cnidaria; class Anthozoa; order Actiniaria; family Stichodactylidae; genus Stichodactyla; species Stichodactyla helianthus. Next base: position 10,145 of record WUAP02146468.1, on the reverse strand, counting down.
CAGAGATTAGGAAAACAGCATTTTCTTTCCCTATTCCTTTGAAAATCAATTTTTACTACCAGTTATGCCAGTAATATATGAAACATTCTCTTCAATATTACCTAGCACACGTCAACAAGCCTGCACTTGATCCTCAAATATCTATAAAGTGTTTTATATCTTCTGCCTTGTATAGACTTTTTGTGTCCTTGGAAAGAGTTTTACTTTTATTTTTATTTTATTTTATTTCTTTACTTTTTGATTCTACACAATTTTTCTTTTGTGAGATCTTTAAATAAATGGTAGAATTGTTTGTCTGGGCATTTTAAGTGTTGTTTACACAAAATAGCCTGTAAAATGTCCGGTATCCATGCAAGAAAGACAGAACCACTCTTCTAAATTCTGACTTTGAATGACTGTCTTTTTTATGTGGTAACTAAAGAAAACCTTCAAGTTACAGGAAGGTTAGATTTTACGTTGTAAATCCATTGTATCTTTTTATAGTGTTTTTAATTGATCGCCGGAAAAATAATAGCTAGCTGTAGCACTCACCCGCAATCGCATAGCTCACAGACACATTTCAATCCCTTCTCGTTGAGAAGCTGTTTGGTAGCAGCAGAATATTCTCTCGAAAGAACCATTTTAAATCAGCTTTACTGCTCCAGAAGGTTGTGGTATAAAGCTGTGAAAAACAAAACAACTCGTGGTCAACAAGAACTCACCCGGCAAGAAACCGTGCTGGAAACGGTGAAAGATTCATTGAAATATAATAAAACAATAACACTAATTAATTATATCCCGCATCGATTTATACCTTGATTATTTGAACCCTAGTTCTTCATGAGTATTTCTTTAAGATGAACGGTTGTCAGGGTTTTATTCTTGGGTAAAGCGTCTAGTGTTGTTCTGACTTGAAAGCTTGTGACTTACGTCGTTGCGCTTGACAACGGCCATGCATGTGTGGTATCATATGTTATTGCCCCTTGGGAGCCTGTAAGTTTATTCTGATTGGGTAATAAACAATTATAAATTAAACCACGAAAAATATCTGAGTCTTACACACAAAAAGATGTCATTAAATAGCAAGTATATTTTAAAGGTTTATGATCAATAAGTTTTATACTTTGATTTAACAAATGTTCTTATTCTTATACAATAATATTTTACAATAATATGCTTGATTACGTATTGTTTTTGAAATGTGAAATTTAGTTATTATTATCGGAAATAACAGAATATCATGAAACATTACGATTTTCAACTTTTCTTTTCTTGTTTTTGCTTTTATTAAGTAATACTTTTTTAAAGTTTTTTCCCCCGATGCTTACACTTGCTCGGCGATAATTTTACGAATAAGTAGCGAAAAGGTTCGAGTAAAGTTCGTCGCGTTTTCGCTCTACATTCGTAAGAATTCCACACGTGATCATGTCAGCAATTTTTTCCCGCTCAATTACAAAAATAAGTTGATGAACTTCAGATCAGTTGTTTCGTTCTCCAAAACAACATTTTTATATTGATCATGAGCTGAATTTACTACAAAGCTAGAAATTATGAGTTCACTAACGCTGTTACCCGCCTCAACGGTCCATCGAATAGCGAGTTCTCAAGTAATCACTTCAGTTAGCACTGCCATCAAAGAACTTGTGGAAAATTCTTTGGACGCTGGTGCTGATAATGTAGAAGTCAAACTGGTTTGTGAACTTATAAATTGTCATCCATTTTAGATTAATTAGCAATGATGTCTATTGGTTGCAACTCAAGTTACGTCTCGTCATTGTTGTATTCGAGTTTGAGTTTGAGAATTGCAGAAATATCAAAACTTTCAGTGCTTACAAGCTGGGAAACCCAGACTGCTGGGGAATTTTGTTTTGAAAAATAAACTATTCCAAAAAACAGCTGTAAGCTTACCGTCTTGTGAACACTGAATTAGCTTACAAATTAGGCAGACCAATATCTCTGTTTATGACAAATACAAAATTCTTTTATTTCATCTATAAAAAGTCATTTTTGAAAATGTTATAGACATCCAGTTGAATAAGATGCCCATAATTGATGTACCATTAATTATCTGAATTTCCAGGAGGAACATGGGCTTAGCAAAATAGAGGTACGTGACAATGGGTGTGGCATCAAAAGGGAAGATGCCCAGGTTATGGCTCAGAGGTACTACACTTCAAAGATAAATTGTTTTGAAAATCTCAGCGAACTCACTACCTACGGCTTCAGAGGTGAAGCACTATCTTCTCTGTGTGCTGTCAGTAATGTATCAATCACAACGAAAACAAAGGACAATGCCGTTGCGATTTGTTGTACCCTTGGACAATCAGGAAAGGTCTTCTCCACAAAACCTGTTCCGTCAGCGACTGGAACAACAGTGGTGGTGACTAATCTTTTTAAGAATTTACCAGTGAGAAAACAGTTTTTGAGCAATAAAAAGAAATGTAAAGAAGAACTTAAAAAAATTGAAGAACTCATTATGTCATTTGGATGTATTCATCCAAAAGTGCGACTAGTCTTGTGGCATAATAAATCAATCTTTTGGCAAAAAGGCAAAGCTAATGACTATAAAACGTCACTGGTAATGGTTTTGGGCTCGCCTGTTGTAGCACAAATGGATAAAGTAGAATACGAGGATCAAGAATATAACTTCAAGTTTACTGGGTATTTACCAAAGATGGAATCAGATCCAAGTTTAACATGCCGAGCCAGTAATGATAGGTGTTTTCTCTTTGTGAATGACAGGCCTGTGTTGGTCAAAGAAGTTTCACAGGTTAGTAAAAAACAGCAGACAGATTTAAGGACAATATGAATGGTCGCATGGGTGTATGGTTAAGCTTGTTAGTGTTCACACTGCACAGCTGTGGTTCAGGTTAGATCCCTGTTCAGGTTGTATTATGTAAGTTTTCCAGCTAAGGTGATATTCTGATCTTCCCTTCATGTTGGAACATGCAAGTTATTTGCAAAGAAAATGAAAGTACAACCAAAACAAAATGCAATACAATGTTTTCCAAAACAGTGCTGATATTTGAATATTTAAGATAAAGTGTTCCTACATAAGGGATATGACCAGTTTTCTTTCCCCATCAAAAATTGACATAGTATTAAGTTGAGTAAAGTATCGTAAATTAATAATTAACAAACAGAATTTTATACAGTCGCTCCCAAAAATGTTGTCCAAGTGAAAAGAGGTTTATATGACAATAAAGTCATTAAATATTTGATTTTCGCTTGTGTAGAACTTAGAGGAATTTAAACATGCACCATTCCGTGCATGTGCAGAAAATGTTGATGGTGGTTTCGAATGCCATCATGTACTTTTGTATCACATATAAATTAAAAATTCTTCACGAGGAAATTGAATACTTAATGACTTTATTGTGGTATAAACCTCTTTTCACTTGGGCAATGTTTTTGGGAATGACTGTATGTAGTATGGAGCTAGTATATGAGTAGAAACATGGCCACATAAAGATTTTGGTTCAAATACCCACCAAAATAAGATTTTCATTATTTGTAAACTAAATTTATCATTATTATGATAATTACAATTATATAGTAAATAAATACATGAATAATGAATAAATAGAACAAGCAAATTTTAAACTAACGCTATAATTCATTCATTTATTTATATATTAAGCAATTATTGACATCATAAAGACCTAAAGTTTGTGTTCTGCCTAAGCCTATGGCTTTGGCAGATACGTGTAACACAGATCTTAGTCTTGATAATTTATAATATCTTGTGAAAACCAAATTTAATAACTTTTTTATTATAAATTTTTAAAATTTAAGAAATTCTTATGTTTTACACTCACGAATCTATTTTTTAAGAGTGCATCTAATACTTGGACTTTTAACTCGACATGATAAATCCCATATCCGCAGAAAAATCTTCAGATATCACACATAAGCTGTAGATCTCTGAGCCAACCAGAATTGAGATAGTGAATAAAGTTTATTATTTATTTATATAAGAGCAGACCGAGGGTTTTACTACTGTGGCAAGCTATTCGGATGAAAACTGAACATTTTAATTGGTTTTCTGAGTGCCGGTGTAGCTCTGGCTGGCGTTCTGCTCAACAAAATGTTTGAAATGTACATAAAAATGTACATGAAAATAAAGATTACAAACTGTTATTTGAAGTGGGTTTGTAACTAGCATTAAATTGTAACCTTTAAGAAAAAAATTACAAATAATTGGACATGTTTTAAGTGTTTTACGACTCACTTTATAGTAAACAATATTAAATGAGACGGCATTTGAATGCACTGTTACTAAGTCAGTAGAATTTCATAAGCAGGTATGTAACCTATATTAACAACAAATTACAAGTAATTGAACGTGTTGTAGGTGTTTTATGACTAACTTAATAGTCCAGCAATTAGCCTTGAATACAAGGAATTTGTAAAGGAGTTCGAAGTTATAAATTTGGTCTGTCAATTGTGCTCTAACTAATTGACAACAAACTTGAAATTGAACAAAACTAATGACGAATTACTGCCAACTTTTAAATACCCACTTTAGAGTGTTTGTTTCTGGTCGTTAAGGTAACGGTAACTGGTCGACGAACAGAGTTGCCCACCACTTACCACATGGTGTAGATTGTTCACTATTACACACATGTAGTGAAATTTTGTGTTTTTTCAGCCATCATAAATAATATATTGGCTGAGAATGTTTAGTCTGAATAAAGGGATACTGATCTTGTTCTTTTTTTGCATTTGCGTTTGTGCCTATATGGCTGGGTCCAATAATTATGCATTTTCCCCTATCCCGACCTCTTGCTCCTTTAATAACCTTTATGTATGTGCAATTAGGCCAGATTTTTCATAAGCAGTACACAGGTGCATGCCTCTATAATTCAACTCATTTTTTTAAATATAATTTTGTAATTTTTTTTCAGCTTGTGAAAGAACTCTACTCTCCTGCAGGAAACAGGTATCCTATTATATTTTTAAGCATTAAACTTCCTCCAAATGAGGTTGACGTCAACCTAGAACCAAACAAGACCAGAGTGCTACTCACAGAGAAAGAAAGAATACTGGATGCTATTAAAGCTATGTTGGAGAAGTTCTACAAGAAAGAAATCCAGATGCCTAAAGTTGTTTTGAACTCAAACTCAGAGGATGAAGAAATGTCTAAAACTGTGGAGAAAGCTGTGGACAAAAATTCAAACACTGTAAATATTATAGAGGAAAAAAGATTAACTGAAAATGGACAAGTTTGTACTCCCAATTTGAATAACAACATTAACTTTTTGACAAGCAAAGATCATGAACATTTAATTGATGACTTTAATATGGATGAAACTTTTAACCCAATGGCTTCATCAACACAAAATAATGATTCAACTAAGAATGGCAATCAGGATGTGTATAATTTGCCTGCTAACAATTTAGAAACACCTGAAGATTCATCTCACTCACAAATTCAAAAGGATTCTGTCAATTTTGAACTGAAAAATGATGACCTGGAACTTTCTTTACTTGCCAAAGGAGATTCTGTTGTGTTGTCTGACTCTTTTTCTTTAGATAACAATTCAGATAATGGTAAGGTTGATGACACAGAAGGTGTAGTGGGAGGTGACAAAAATGAAAAATCATGTGCAGTTATGTCTTTAACTTCCACTGACATACCCTTTTCACTCAATGCTGTTCAAGATTGTGATGAAACAAAAAGTTCAAAATCAGAATCTTCAAATGCACCAACTAGCTTCAGCACAGAGGAGGCATCAAACCACACTGTTGCCATGGAAACAACAGCTTTGAATAAAAGTAGTCAGAGTTCAAGTCCTTTTCTTGGTAAAGAAGATGTGGACAATATATACAGACTTCTTGACTTGTCTGAAAAAGAAACTCAAAGCTTATGCAGCAAGGAGAACACTCTGGAATTCCCAGTATCAGCTCACCAATGTCAAGATCAAATACCACAAAACAAAGATGTTGATCAAAAAAATGGTTTTTCTTTTGATCTTGATAATGTGTTTAATGATCTAGATTTTGATGAGATTCTCAAGGATGTTGCAGATAAAAAAGGTTGCAGCCAAAGCACTCAGTCGATACCGTCATCAGAGACCAGTGTGCAGAGTACAGCATCTAAGGTTAAAGACATGCTTGAGTTGAATAACAAAGATGCTTGTGAAAAAGGCACTTGTGGCAAGGATTGGAGTAGGGGTAATATTTTAAAGGACAAACAAAAGAATTTACTGGAGGTTAGTGCATTTACATTCAGCAATTTTTGAGAGGGGGATTTTTTATTATGTTTAATAATATGGGTGGCTTATGCTTCTAGAGTGCATGTTGCTCACTGCGAGTCCTGTTGGGTCACTGCTTAAATCCCTACAGTGTAAGTTTTGTTTGATGTATTCTTTTCCCCACTGCCATGAAGGTTCTTTTCTGGGTTCCACCCTCTGCCAGACATGTAAACATTGGAGTGAATCTCACTGAAGAGCCCTGTCCGAGAGAGTGAGAGCAAGACCAAACAAAAAACGTTTTTCCTTGTGGGCTTGAAAAACAAATATACTTATAATACTTATGTAAGTTAAGTTTTTTCTTTTTTTTTCTTTAATTGTTTCTTTCGTTTTCATTTTTGCAGCCAACAAAACTACTCACCCCTTTGTCTGTCAGACCTGTGGACCAAAACAAACCATCAGCTGTCCCTGTGAAAAGAAAACACTCTGGTGATAAGGTACAGTCTGTCTGAGTTCAATTATGAAACATGAAAACAAAAGTGAAAGTGACAAAGTATTGACATCATATGACTTGTGTATATGTACATTTAACAGTGACTGTCATATGATTGGGAAACGTCTGGTACTGAATGGCTCATACATTGTACGGTTACAGTAACTGAAATGGCTTCCCATTGTTTTCATGTCAATCATCCAATCACAAAATGTAGTTACAGTTATGATAAAGTACGGTACAGCTACAGCACAGTAATGAATTCCTCTCTATTAGAGCTCTTAGACGATAATTATATGCAATGCATATGTACACATAAATTCTCCTCAGTGAATCATTAAGGCATTCTAAATTGGTTTTCTCTTCATCCTGTGGTCTTAAATGACATTCTGCAACTGTTATTGTATCAGATTGGGGGGGGGGGGGTTGGCCTCTGCTTCATTTAGGTTTTTTCCCTTCCCTTCCCTTTTTGTTATTCCATGTCATTATTTGTCCCTACTTTATTAGTCAGAGTGATCTTAAAACCCATGAAACAGAAACAGTTTAAAAAGAACAGAAAATAAGTCACCAAGGCAAACAATAGAATTAGTGCGAAAGCACTAGAACGACTAAGCACTTAAATAAAGGGATTTATTTATTTTATTTATTTATTTAATGCTTACTAATAGACTATATTAACCTCTATAGTGATAGGTGGTACTTCATGTGATGTAAGACTTTGTCATTCATGTGCCAACCAGAGATTGATTGACTGTGAAACCAATAAACTTGTGACAAGCTTTTGTGGAAATGGCTGGCATATTAACACCACAATGGCTTTGCTATTAAACATTAAGTGTCACTATTAGACTACTAACTATTTTACAGATTAAGTAAATCACTATGTGCTTTAATTATTAACTACTCTCTGCTGCTAACATTTTTACATTTCAGAGCCTTAGTCTCAAACGAAACAAAAAACTTAAACAAGTGAACCAGGTAAATAAGACATCTTTGCTTGGGATTAAAGTCTGTTGTACATATTGATAAAACTAATGTTGCCTTGCTTAAGACATGGTAAATTTGGTTTCTTCCCCCCCCCCACACACACACACACACACACACACACACACACACAGCCTCCTATGCAGATGTCCTTAGTGATGTCATGCAAAGCTTTAGTAAAGCATTGTGTGATGACACTAAGAACGTCTGCACAGGAGGCTACCCATGTCCCTAAAATCACACCACTGCAGTGCCTCAGGTCAGTGGATAATCCTTTTGCCACATATAGCAAACTGAGTTTGTCTGATGTCTTTTTCTCTCACTTGCCACAGGGTTTTTCTCTGGTTTCCTACCCTACATACAGATGTATTAGCGAACCTTGCCTAATTAAACTATCTCATTCACAGTAATTGTAAAAAGTTATTCAATCTATTTTTTACATACAAATGTTAAATGAAACTCTAATTGATTGATTATTTTAGGTCAACAACCAGTCTCTTATCACTGTCCATACCTCCCAAACCCCCCAACAAAGATACCAAGAAGCAAAAAAAGTCACTGTTCCATTTTCCATGTCAAATCTCAAGTCTTACGACCCAAGACCAAGGTGAGAAGATTATGATTTTTGGACTACCACCTGGTTAGTTTGGTCTGTTGGTTGGGGTTAGGGTGTAGTGGCCAATTTGAATGTCAATTGGTAGAGGCTGCCCTATGGTAGCCCATGAAATGAGTTTAAAAAGCATTTACTAACGGACTGTTCATTATTTATGCCTGAGGGGGAGGATGAAGGAAAATTAGGGGGGTCTTGAAAAACGAGATAAAAGGAATGGGGTGTTAACATTTTATTTTTTCACTTAAGGGGGATCTTGTGTCTTGAAAAACTACAGACAAGTAATGCTTATGTGTGGTGGCAGAAGAGCATAAGGGGGGTCCATATAAGAATTTAATTTTCCTCCAGCCCACCCCCAGGTATAGTAAATGATGAACAGTTTATAACATGGCCAGAATGCTTTTCCCACATTCTTTGTTTAGTTAAGTAGCAAAAATTGCCGTTTTGTTATTGTCATGCAAGGAAATAAGAATCGAAATGAAGTAGAAACTTGAGTAGTTGTCATCAGGTAGCTTAGCACAATCATGAAAATGGCATATTGTAAACCAGAGATCAAATGGCTCGTTAGGATGAGAAAGTGTAATCTAATCTATCGAGTTTTTTCATGGAAGCCATATTTTTGCACAAGAACAATGGAATGCTTTTGAATGACAAAATATTTTATTTCTCTTGAGAAAAACCTGTCATTTTGCCCACAAAAATAGCTGCCGTGAAATACCTCTATTGTGATTTTTGATTGTCTTTTTTTTTCAGGATAAATAGATCTTCAGCATCAAAGAATCATCTGGTTGGTCGATTGGAGCCATCTGGGGTGTGGCTGATGCTCAAAGGAGATGAAATCGTCTTTGTAAATCAATATAGGTAAGCATCAAAATATTAAGTATTGTTTTCAGGATAAACAAAAGATGTTTGTATCCAGGCTGGACCAAAATGCACGTTGTTCGCCACCTCACTAGAAAACGCCTGATCATCGCACATTTGTATTTCAGAATCCAGGAGCAAATTTTATTCCATAAATTGATGCAAACTCATTCATTAACTGGAGAAAAGTTGGAGAAATCTATTCATCTAGAACCAAGGTCAGTGCATTAGGTCATAGCGTTTTTAAGATTTAAATTTTTATATCCCCGTGGTCGAGAAATTAGTCCTAAGCGCTTTCCATGTTTCTCAGACTTTGAGAACTCCTAGACGCCTGTGATTAAGAACTGAATTATTAAGTAAGACCGTGTTAAATACGGTGGAAGGAAATAGACCTCTTTACCTTCGTATAAAAATTGCCCATTTCAGACCACGTGGCATTCTCTTGGGAATTGTTCTTTTATTATAAAAATATTAACCTATCAACATAAGAAAGAATTAATTCCCAAGAGTGTCATCATGTGGTCTGAAATGGGTAAACAAACAACGAAGGTAAAGAGGTCTATTAAAACACCGGGAAACATGCCGGTATGTCTGGGTCGGAGAAACTTGAAAAGCGCCCAGAAAAAAAAGAATCAGCAACATGACCGGGACGATAAGAAACCAGTCTAATTCCAGCTATTATTAGTTTATTATTATAATTAAACTAGCTGCCATCTTTTCTTATAGATTTGTTGGGGGTGAAGAATGCTGGACTATTCTAACCAATCTTGAGAGCGAGAATCAGTTTCTAGACTCCACTAGGTACACATTATAACAAGTAATGGAGTATTATGATAAACGCCCAATATACCTCTTATTAACCGATAGCTAGGGCCATAGGGTAAGTTATGGAACAAGTTTTTGCCCACTACCTTATCGCCCAATCGCGTAGCGCGCGGCTAATAAGATGTTTATTGCCAACGAAGTTGGCAAACATAGAGGAGTTTGAGTTTGTTACGGAAGTGCGTCATTTCTTTTGTTCTAA
>WUAP02146456.1:0-26693 GCA_015163945.2 Stichodactyla helianthus | reverse complement strand
CCCGCTGGCACTTTTGGTCAGCAGTTTTGGAAATTTGAGTCAATAGGCTTTGAAAAAGTTTTGGAAAAGTTTTGGAATTGGAAGTTTTCAATTCACTGAGGAATCTGTACGAACCATAATAACGCACCGTTATTGAGCAGCAAGTATCCACCTTCGGTCAGTCCGTCCGTCCGTCCGTCTGTCCGTCTGTCCGTCTGTCCGTCTGTCCGTCTGTCCGTCTGTCCGTCTGTCCGTCCGTCCTTCCATCCATCCATTCATCCCATCCATCCATCTTTCCATCCCTCCCTCCCCCCCCCCCCCCCCCCCCCCCCCCCCCCCCCCCCCCCCCCCCCCCCTCCCCCCCCCCCCCCTTCCCTCCCTCCCTCCCTCCATCCATCCCTCCCTCCATTCCTCCCTCCCGCCCCCCCTCCCGCCCTCCCATCCATCCATCCATCCTTCCATGCTTTCATCCCAGTCCGTCATTATCTTTCAATCATTATGCATCTGTCTGTCATATCCATCTATCTATAGAGCAGATTTCGTATAACTTTGTGTGAAAAGCAATCGCGGTACGACGATCGGTGACGGTAAGCGTGCCTTGCCACGACCGTAATGTTTTCTATAATTTTGACGCGCCTTGTCGTGCCTTGACCGTGTCACGACTGTGTTCGTCCCGCGAGCTTCCACAGTCATGCGAAACTCTTCCATCCATTGGTCCATCGTGCATTCATCCATTCAACAAGTCTGTCCGTCTATTCAGGAATAATGTTTCTTTGTTTCTTTATATAGCCAGCTGTCTATCTGTCTCCGTTCTTTCTTACCCTAGACTGCCAAGACATTGTCCTAGATGGTTTTGCACCAATCTAATATAACTAGAAAGCGGAAAGAGAAAGTGTGGACGTCACGCAAGCAATATTTTAGTCTTTTTATAGATTTTACATACAAACTTATGGCGTGCAAAGCATCCTACTGTGATTATATCGTATCGTATCGCGATCAGTGATTATGTCCAATTCACGGCCACTCTTGTTAGCATCTAGATATATTACCTTTATTACTTTCTCGCTATGGTGCAGAATAACGTAAGCACGTCTTATTAGCTTTCCCCTCAGTTCCCTCTCGTAGCACTTAAAAAGCATTTCAGAAATCTATGGCATTTAGACGACTCATCCTTTCCAGGGAAGCATGGGTGATGTATGCTGTTAATGCGCTCTTGGGGTCTCGGGTTCGATTCCTGGACCTGCTATCTCATGTGAGACCACCAATCACCTACCCCTAAAAGATGCCGCACGTCATGCTAAAAACCAACAGTTTTACTACCACGCAGACATGCGCGAGTAGTCATTTGATAGAGTGGTATTCTTAGAAGCCATTGAATCTGCTTTCTGATCTATGAATTCTAATGAACAAGAATATACTATTCGCGTCAAAACAATAGGTAAACGTAAGCATATTTGGTTTCTGTTTTTCCTAAAAATATATCGTAAAAATATTTTTAGCGTGACTTGAATAGACTTCTTTACCTTCGTTGTTTGTTTACCCATTTCAGACCACGTGATGTCATTTTTGGGAATTAATTCCTTTTTATGTTGATAGGTTAACATTTTCATAATAAAAGAACAATTCCCAAGAGTGCCACGTGGTCTATGGGAATTTGCATACGAAGGTAAAGAGGTATATTACTTGGTCATTACTAAAATTCATCATTGTTTTGATAATTGAAATTCAATTTATGTAGAAACTAAAGATCAATATTCATTTTCTTCAGTTTTCTTTCTTTTTTCAAACTTGCTCGAAAAGCGCCTTTAGAGTTACTAGAAAAAGCTTTGCCAAAGGTCAAACGATTTTTTTCTTGTTGTCGTAACATAGTTTTCATAGCCAACCTTCTTGACTTTGAAAATAAAGTATTTAGAACAAATATATAAAGCTCTTAATGTCACGCTTGGCATGTCTCAATGCAGACTATGCTATAAAGTATGTGCATACTTTGTAAGCGTGTCTTTTTTTGTTCCACAACACGTGGTACACTAGGAAACTTCGAGCAACCATTTCGATGTCAAGCACTAAAATAGCTTCCTTGTATCTTTTCCCCCTCTAGACCCAACTTTAGGCAAACTGCGATAACTAACCTAGAAGTCAAAATAATTAGTTTCTCGACTACCACACAATAGACTGTAAACAAAGGGACATGAAAAGCAGACTCCACTGCAACTCAAGGCACGCGGGTTTCCCGCCAAACAATGATTCACCATGCAAAAGAAATGACAGTAATAGCCCTGATTATGGTATCATACGAGTATTTGGTAGTCATAAGCCACTTTTAGGTGCTAACTGTTCAGTCAAACCCACAGTTCTTGGCCGTTGAATGACATAAATATAGCGGGCCGTAAAATATGAATTTATTCATTTCTGGCAGCTTCGTTGTTTTGGTGTCCCAGCGCGCATGCGTGCTACCTCGCCCTTTTCTGTACACTCAAAGACCTTGAGGCCACGAAAAGAGGCTAAAAAACCACCTCAAAACGCTACTTTTTTACTCCAACCCTAGCCTGGAATGCTTTAGAATTGTCCTGAAGTTAAAGTACAGTTGATATTCCAGCTTCAAGACTCTTTCCACGTACGGAAAACGCAAAATGAAGGATAGAGAATCGAGTGGATTAAATCAGGTTGGTTTGTTCGCAGCTCTGTCTCGACTTTTTTGCTTCCAAGTTGCGTATTATATAGCAAACTTCTGGGAACGATAGCTCCATGTATTTGCTTTTGAAGACATCCTCTAATGCCTTAAAACTTTGCCCTAGCATTCGACTTATTTAATACAAGGCAGAAAGCATATATTTGAAGCGAGTCGCGTCGTCGTGCGGCGTTCAAGAAGTGTGGATGCATATTCTGTGACTACTTTGGTTTTGTACCCGACAGTCAGCCGTCACGTCAACTTTCCTATAAGTTTCCACATCCTTACAGAGGAATACAACTTTTCCTGATGCATACTGAAAATTTTATTTGAGTTCTAGGAGCTCAACAATAGATTTAATTCTTCCGGTTTTTGTTATCTTTTCGACTTTTCAAAGCTGTTTTTGGAGATTTATTCGAAACGTCTCCCGCGCGCCACTCGTGACTTTAGGAAAATATAAATCCTACAAACGTTTGGAAAGATGACCATTATAATTCTAAAAACATCAAACATTATAATGTTTGGCTCTCTTAATCATCTCCTGTGAATATGAGAACAATCGCAATTAATTTTACATGTGATTTATAGGTTTATTATTCACAATTCATGGCGGTTTGTTAGAATGTTTTTTGTGCAAAATAAACCAAGTTCATCGCCAGCTTGAGAAAGACATAAATTTCCGAGGTCAAAATGATTTTATTTAACTTTAAGAAAGGTCGAAATAAATTGTTTTTAAATCGCTTTTTCTAAAAGTGTGGATCAGGAAGCTTACAGGTTTATGGTGGAAGCATGGACTTGTTTCTTGTTGTGGGGGCGTGCGATTCAATAATTTTTTTACCACACCTTCGCTTCTGTGTTGTAGCTTCTAATGCAAACCTTTCTTAAACTCTCTAAATCTTTATATTTGAAGTTGTTTTAACATCAAGCTCTGATATTATCCAGCCACACAAGTGATCAATAGAAATACACTATCTTCAATTGAAGTTTGTTTATTCCAAATGTATATTTTTAGTCTCTAGACTCCGAATATATATATTTATAAATAAGTTTACTATTTTTAAAGTTGTTTTTATTGGAGACAGTGCTGTACCACACTTTAAGGAAATTCGTATAAATACAATATAAGTGTCAAACAATCTACAGCTGTAACAGCAGAATTATGAAGCCTAATTTGTAAAATTTAAATCAATATTTAGTTTGCAATCTCATGCAGGGCTACTAAGTTCTCTAACTCATTATCTACAGTAATTGCATTGTTGCAATGTCATATTGTTGATCAATAGGTTTTAGACTTTGAAAGCTAATGCTTTAATCTTCACACATGCAGGGCACATGAAAGATCAATATGTACTTGTATAGAAGCTACAATTTCCAAATGCAATATAAGATTATAAGTGCAATGTAGCTTGGCCTATATAATATTGTATTCCTACCCAATGCATGCAATTACATGCTTGAATCTGATTAGAATTGTTTATCACCAGCGTGCACATGCAGTAGCTGGGCAACTACCCACTGGTTTGTTGATTGCTTCTATTTGAATAAGCAAATATATATTTTTAATCTTTCTTGTGTTTTTATTCAGCATCTCCTGCAGAATTCCCACTGACAGTCATGTTTCATTAACAATTTGTGTATTTTCTTTCTTTTTTCTTTTTTGCTTGAATTGGCCATCAAAAATATGTTACTCACACATGTATTGTAGTTATACTGTAGTTCCAAAGTTCTTCCCAAAATTTCAATCCTCAGTGCAAATCACAAGAAAATATTTTATCATAAAGTTATAATCGTGCTTCAAATCTTTAAGAACATGAAGTATCAATGTATGTACCTGTATGTACGCATACAGTTCATCAGAAATATGAATCATTAGATTCAATGTGTAAAAATATCCAAAATTCAAAAATCTTTTAGACGGTTTGTTATTTCCTTACTTATTTGTTCTTTGACAGCTCTTGTACCAAAAAATAAATGAGACTTGGCATGTGAACAATTTTTTTTTCATTAAATGCTACCTCAACAGACTCTAGGAAATTAAAAAATGCACTTTTCAAATTACTAATTAATCAACATTTAAGTGTCCTATGAAAAAAATTATTTTTTTATTTGAAATTGCAAGGACTCAAATTTATCAAATCCCAGTGACATTTTACCTGAAATTGAGAAGCAATAATAATCATAATAATAATTTATACTGATCACCATAGTTCACCATGAAAATTCTACCATGACCAGTTTCCACTATCTGATATTTGTTTTATCTTCCTGTAACTCAGTACCAACTGCAATAGACTTGAAGAAAACATGAAATTATTATTATAAACAGTCACAATACTGGTTACAGCTAAACCCAACATTCCTTATCTATAAGGGAATTAAGGTAATACTCTATTGCTGTTTTTTTTTCTTCTTTTTTTTAATGAATTTTTCAAAGGACAGGTGCATTATGATTTTAATATGGCATCAAAGCCCCCCCTTGGTGAACATCACCATCTTGCCCAATTTATTACTAATTCTTTTTTACTTAAAGATAAAATTAACATACAGTAATTAATGAGAAATAGAGGTAAAGTTTCAGAGCATTCATTTAATTCATAGATAGTCTTTTGAATGTATTTGGCATTATCCAACACAATTATCCATTATGCAACACAATTTTGCTTCTTTCTCAAGGGTTGCCACAAAACAGTACTACGTCATGCAAGATCTTTTCTTTGAGAGTCTTGAAAGAACCTTGTTTTATATTTTTGAATGTATTATTTTGAAGACTTTCCAGCTGTTAAGGAAAGAAAGGAAAAAGTTACACAACCCAAACACATTGAATTGGATATTTTTGTTTAGAATAAAGCCTGTTTGTATGGAGCTCTGCCATTATAATAAGATGCTAAAAAATTAACCAACCATATTATGCTTGCTATTATAATATTTAAATAAAATCATGTTTTAAATTACGTATACACGACATGAATTCAGATGTCAATTCCCAACACAAATACATAAACAATTATATTGAATGATAATAATACTTATAAAATAAGTAATCTTAAGTAATAAGAATCTCACTTTCTAATTGGCTGAGGCACTTGCTTTATGAGAGCACACAGCATGCGCATTTCACCTTTGTATTTTATAAAAAAATAGAAAACTTGCTCGCTGTGCTGTAGGCAGTTATAAAGCACGTGGATATAGGCAGAACACTTGAGAAGTATTGAAGTACTTGGCTACACTTCATGCTTCTACACTCTCGTGTTCTGCCCATACCCACATGCTTTACAACTGCACACAGCATGCATATGCTTTTTCTATTTCTTCATTAAATAATTATTTTGGCTTAATTGAGCCATTTTATTATCAATTACCAATATAGTAACTAATTATAGGATTTCTGGTTTTTAATTTGAAAAAAGAAAATATTCAATAATTCACACTTGGTTTCATTTTCCATTTTTTATAACATGGTTGAAGCACGTTATCATAACTTTTTTATTGAATGAAAATAGATTAATACTTAAAAAATATTGCATGGTATATTAACACTTTTAATGATTATGGAAAAGGCTATGTGATAGATCATTAATTTTTTTATCAGTGAATATGTGAATTTAATTTTAGAAGAAGTATATGCATTTTTTGCTAAGTAAATAATTAATTTTAAATTGCTTAATTAATTATTCTTTTACAAAATATGCTAATAAGGGAAATTGCTCAGTAATCGAACAATCTCTCTTTTTTTGTCTTTAGTAAGATATTTTACCAACTCAGTCTTGATATTTAGTGTTAGCTCAGTAATTGACCAATAGTAGAGGTTTTCTCTCCTGTTCTGTCATTAGTAAGATATTTTACTCAGTCTTGATATTTGTGTACAAAATGTGTGCTTAGTTTTGATGTATTTGTTTTAGTTTGATTGAGCAAACAAGAATTACGACGATGTCTAGACAATTGGTGCAGAATTTGATAAGGAACCTTAAATAATTATAAAATGACATTGAAAAGTGACAAGTGTAAATTGGTTTGATCAATTAAACTTTTTTGTATTTATCAAAGTGCATATACAATGTATATTGCACCAACCAGTGTCAAAATCTATGAGCCACATTAATTTTTTAGTAGATTTGATGCATTTATAATGTTCTAAATACAATAAAACACTAATCTATTGAAATTATCCTTTAATTAGAACATAGCCATTAAGCTAATATACAAGTGAGAATATTTGGCAGAGAAAATGAACCTGTTAATCTTTGTCTTGAAGCATACTGTATTAGGAAATGTATTCTACAATATAAAATCATGAGGAATCCAGTGAAATAAACAATTTACTATTTTAATTTAATTATCCTTTACACATGAATAACTTACTCCTTTATTGGATCTTATGGCTTCACCTTGATAGTTATCTCTGATGATAGTTGAACAGTGGAAGCTGAAAGATACATTTTAAACTCTTAAGTCTCCACTTTAAGCAGCTCTGGCTACATTTGGACAATTTATTTACTTGACTATAATAAAATGTTACTAATTTTCCTCAAAAAATATTCATACTGTACTTCTCAAACAATGCATATATGCCAGACAATTCTAATTCTAGGTGCACAGTTCATTGGTCATCAAAATGAAGATTTCAAATTTAGTTGTTAAAATGATCTTTTGCTAAAAATCAAGAATTTTCCTTGATGGAAAAATCTTCTGATACACATACTTGTAGAGGATTTGGGTTAAGTTTCATTCATATGGTTTTTATTAATCTCAAATTAAATGTGTATTAAGCAATGAATTGTTTGCTGATTGGCTTATTTTTTTACAGTGACTGCAGGGCTTAAATTACTGGCTAGTCAGTCAGAAAAAATTAGTTTCAGCTCAGTCATACCTTGTTTCTGGCTCAACATTATTAGTCAAAATGACTGGCAAGACAAAGATTTTTGACCAGACAAGTTTCAACTCGGGTCAGACATTGTCAGATGACCAGCTATTATTTTAAGCCCTTTACTGTACAATGTACATAATTAATAGGACACTAGTCACTGGAATGGAAGGTATTAAGATTTGCAAAAGGGTGGAAGGGTCTGAAAAAGGTATACCGGTATAGTTCCTACTATGTGGAGTTAGAGGCCTTAGGTCATGAGGAAAGTAAAACATTCATGAATATTTTCTAAAACTTAACAATTTTTTTAGAAGGACATTTTTTAGGTAGATCACTTTACTACCAGCATCCCTTTTAACTTGCTACATATCCTTCATTCTTGTAGATTGATGTTGCCTTTCTGAGAGCTGCGAGAGCAGGAAACATTGAAAAGGTTGTCAATTTCCTTAAAGATGGAGGAGATATCCACACCTGCAATGCTGTAAGTTTGGATAATATATAGCTCTTGTTAACTGAGCACAAGGGCTGTACCTTAAGTCAAGGACCAAGCTTGTTTTGTCTTATGGCCCAAGTTTGTTTTGTCTTATGGGCCATATAAAAGTGGAAAAAGCAAGGTTCCATAACTTTCATACAGGCCAAGCAAACAATTTTAGTAAGATTTTTATTATATTGTAAGGCAAACACAAAAACAAGGTTGGCCTGTGTGTTATGAACCACAAATTGGCCAGTGAGAGTATGATTACCTTGCCATGTAATAAATTTGTTATTATATATATAGATATCAATAAAATAGCAGGATTTCTCCTGTATCTAAACATACACAGTATCTGGTGAAGATGACATTTTTATCCTTCATATGTGAGGATATCACTGTTGTCATGATTACCCTTGTATCAACCAATCACAAAGGACCTTAAAATTAGAATCTTCCTTGATTCTGGATATTTCATTGATATTTATTAAAAATAAAAATAAAAAACAGAACATTACATGGCTACTTGGAGATATGAATTTTATGTTCTTGTGTTGAATATCTCTCGCTCATTTTCTGTGCTCACTAGCAAGAGATATCATCAACACTTGAAGATCAAATTCCTATCTCCTCACACCTATTTAATATCCCTATCACATCACTAGAATACACCAAACTGAAAAAACGTTGGGTTCAAAAGGTTGAATCACTGAAGATAACACCCAAAGGAGTAATGGGTAAGCACTCAATAAGGCTCATATTTACTATTATATGCATAGGATATTATTGCAACTCTTGAGCATTGCTTTTAATTCTTGAAGAAAGCAATTTTTGAGAATTATAGTAATGCTCAATGCATATTATGGGCCTTACGAACTATTTACCCAGGATCCTCCTCGGTCTTACCTTTGATGATTTAACCTTTTGAATCTGACGTTTTTCCAATTTGGTGAATACACTTATTTCAAAAAACGTTGTCTCAGAATCGATTGACAATTGACAACAGGAGACCACAAGGGATGTTGGTACTTTTAATTGTATTATATTTATGGTTTAAACTTCATACCGCGGTACAACTTTCCATGCTGTCTTTAGTTCTGTAGGTGAATATGTGTATTGGATGGTTTTATCATGTAAACACATGTAAATAAATGAATTAGAGTTTAATTTACCAACATCCCTTGCGGTCTCCTATTGTCAATCGTCAATCAATGCTGCAACAACATTTTTTGAAATAAGTGTATATGTTTTTAATTTCTGGTAAAGTAAGTATGGTTTACCTAATTTTTTTTTTCTTTTCAGAATGGGCTTAATGCATTGCACTTGTCTGCTAAAGAAGGCCATTTGGAGGTGATGGCAGAACTGATTAAAAGAGGGGCTCATGTCAATGCAACAACCAAAGTATGAAAACTAAATAGATATTATAGTAGTGTTCTAGAGTACTCTGAGAGAATGTTTACAAAAGACCTTTCAGAAATTCACTTGCCACAAAACAATGGTTCCAAATCAAGGTTGGACTTAATACATTCAGTAAAAGTCATATTATCAAGTCCAGCTTCAAATTAAAACTATTGTTTGATGCTCAGTGAAGTGAATTTGGGAAAGGTCTATTGACAAAACACTGTCATTTACCAGGTGATATTCATATGATGAGTCATTTTGGACATAATTTACAATATGATAGCAGAATTAAAGCCTTAGTGTTGTCAGTTGAAAGCTTTGAGGGTTGCTCCCGTAAAACAAAGGCTACTTACTTTATCTATTTAATATCCAAACTGAAATTTTCCAGTTTTGAGTTCTCGGTTCCTTATTTCTGTGTTGAATATTCACCTAAAACATAGAGGTTTCATAAATTTGATCATATGATCAGAATTTATACAAATGAAGGTGCAGACTACTTTGTGCTTTAGGTATGGAATAGTGACATGATTTTCTTCAATTTGGTTAAAATTTCTGCCAAGTACCCTGTGGCAGATCTAAGGGGTGGACACAGGGTGCCCATGACCCCCTCCCTTCTTACCTTGGAACATTGTGTTTAGTACAAAAGGACAGATTAAAGTTGGGTGGATTTAAGGGGTGGTCATATGCCTGTTAATCCTCTTACCTACTGTGAACCCCCCTCCCTACCTAAAAAAACGTTTCAAAATTTTACACTTTCAGTTTTATAAGTTGAATTTCTATTTTTTCTTGTGTGAATCCCCCAGCCCCCATACCCCAATTCCTAGATCCACTCCTGCTACCTGTTGCTAAAATTTATGCAAGTGTAATTAATATGAATTATAAACTTTTTGGACTTACTTTCTGCTGTAGAAAGGAAACACTGCCCTTCATATTGGAGCCTTGGCTGGGCAGAGAGGAGCTGTTGAAGTCTTGCTGGAGAACAATGCTTCTGTGAATGCCAAAGCTCAGGTGAGTAAATGTTCCATAGAGAATTTAGCAAATGGAAAATTAAATGAGTAGAAGTGAGACAGGACAATTTAAGTGAGTACATGAATGAATGAAAGAAGGGGAAAAAATGAAACATCCTGATTGAAGGGGGTAATGAGAAAAGTATTCTAAGTGGGTGTTATTGTGGTTTATAAGAACCTAGAATCACTTAATCAGTATTCTTGAAATTATTTTTAGAATGGGTTCACACCATTGTACATGGCAGCTCAAGAAGGCCATATAGATGTTGTCAAAGTCCTGCTGAATCATGGAGGAGAACAGCAAGTCACCACTGAGGTAAAATATAACTAAATTGAATTACTATTCTGAATGTGCTACATTGTATAGAATTATCAAAAAATTAATTCAAGACTCATTAATGATGAAGCTAAAAAAACAGTGGTGGTTGTCTTTTGTTTTTACATAAGTTACCAGTCATGATGCCCCCTACATACACCATGTCACCGCAGTATGTACCATCTTGCCCTGTACTATAGTATCAAGTAATTCCACATCACTTAAGTTGAAGTACTTTAAAAAATGTGAAAGAAATCTTAGCATGGATCATAGAGGCCAAAATACAGTACTTTAGAAATACAAAATGAAATCTTAGTATTGATCATACACATACTTCTTGGTATTTCAATATAATTTAACAAGCCAACAACCACAAAGTTCATATTCAGCTAAAATGGGAAATTACTTCTACTTAGGGCAATATAGAATGTAAAATTTATATTTTTGTGTCATGACTGGTCACCTTTACATATGAGAACTGGCAAAAACAACTGGCCAGCACATTTAAGCTGCCATTTATTTGACTTTATACACCCATCAAGAGCTTCAATGCTTGTGTGAAGAAAACGTGAAACAAAGTGTTAACCTATGCTATATTCCAGTGTAATTGATAATTGCATTTAGTTTGATATGGGAATACTAACTTAGTTATTTAATGAAAATTGATAAGTTCAAATCAAATGTAGCAATGAGAGTGCAGTAAATGATCACATTTCACAACCAAATATAGCAATTCATACAACCCATGGTCTCACTTTTGTAGCCCATTTATTGTGCTTTGAGCAGTAGTGCAGGAACTCTTGATGCATGTATACTTGTTCCAATGTACTTACCATCATTGATTGATGTCACAGGATGGATTCACTCCTATTGATGTAGCAGTACAGCAAGGTCATGATAAAGTAGTGGCTATTCTCTTACACCATGGTGCCAGGGTATGTTAACTGGATTGCCTGATGCTCCAGGAAATGTCATCAACAATTCTTACTGATTTACTGACAAATAAAGAAATTACATGTACCAGTAGTTGTCATGTAGCTAGCTTTGGTGTCTCATTCTATAAATTTTTTCCTTTGATGAGCAGAAAGGATACCGCTCTCTTCACAATGCAGCCAGAAAGGACTTTGCTAAGGCTGCTAAGTTGCTGTTGCAAAAAGGTCATCAACCTGATGTAGAAGCACCTGTAAGTGGTTCCTGTCACTTCTGAATTTTTTTTACTATAATGCAAGTGTACACTGATCTTAAAGATCTACATATACACATGTATGTGATAAGAAAATATTTGTAGAGCAGTTTCTGTATGACCCACCAAGAAAAACTCTGGGCATGGGCATTGGATTAGCAGAGATTTTGGACACTATGGTTGCCTCAATAGATGCTGTTAGCTGACTTTGACATTGCCCCATATCATGGCTTCACGGTCATACAAAAACTACTCAGAATCAAAGCTTTTAAATTTGCCCTTATGAATATAGATTACCCTTTTTACATCTTAATAAATCTACATTAAGTATTTATTCTTATTATTATAATTGTAAAAAACCTTGCATACTCACTTCTTGAATTTACATGTCCTGCATTATAATGAAATATATTTCTCATGATGGTAATTAATTTACCTCAGAATGGCTTCACTCCTCTTCACATTGCTGCCAAATATGGTAACATAAATGTTGCCAATGTCTTGATCCAAAATGGAGCATCCATTGACTACAAAACAAAGGTAGAGTAGATCAGTGATGTGCTTGTACACAGGAGACAACTGATTAAAGCAAGTTTGACTACATTCCATCATTGCCCTGAAGATGGCCAATATGTGTGGAAGCTAGGCATAAAATAAAAATGTTAAATGCAGTCAAACTTGCTTTACAGTGATTTTGCACTTTGAGAGGTTTTAAAGATACACTGTAGTTCCTTGACTTGGAACTATTGTGTCATGGGGACTCCCTGTTTGCAGTCATGTAGACTTTTTGGCAGGGCTTTGAAAATTTCCCTAAATGTAAGACAAGGCACACAGGGGTCATGAATAGTTACTTTTGTTTTGCTTTTACTTTTGCTTGCAGGATATCACATTGGGGGGGGGGGGGGTTTGGGCAGAAAAAGATGACTTAGAATGACAGGGGGCTTCCAAAATCTGCAAGGAAAAAAAGTTAAAAGCATTCATAACCCCCATCTTCATAAATTATTAATGCTCTCCTTTCAGAATTACATCATTGCTCCTCTTCATGTTGCTGCTAAGTATGGTCACTTGAATATTGTCCAGCTGCTGGTGGAGAAGGGTGCCAAAGTTGACATCCCAAACAAAGTAAGATTATAGTTGTAGGAACAATTTGGAAGGGTTTTGAATGAATGAGAAAATACCCTGTACAGTAGGTACTATTTGGCATGAGATGCACAGGTTGCAGCAGGATTCTTCTCTGTCTGAACTATTAAGCCAACAGACCTTGGCATGATCTAAACTTTTTAGACTGCAAGCAGTCCCTCTATTTCTTTGGGTCATTGTGCATCTTGTTTTTGTTTTCTGGTAAGCTGTGGTTAATTAGGCTAAGCGTGGGTTGGTGCTGAGTCAAATAGTCCTGGGGGGGGGGGGGGGGCTTTTTCTTTCTTCCCTCGGCCCCAAGTCCCACCCCCAGGGGCATTTAAGACTTGGCCATAACCTTCACTCAGTTTCTCATCAAGGAAAAAACTGAGAGTGACCAAGAAAAATAGAAAGACTGCTCATGCACAGTCTATCAATTTATAGTAGTTCCTCCTTTCCTTAATTTTACTAACCTTGTCTTTTAAATTGTCTTTAGGATAGTTTGACACCCATGCACTGTGCAGCCAGGGATGGACATGAAAAGGTTGTGGAATACCTGATACAGAAAGGAGCGTCTCTCACTTCAAGAACCAAGGTTTGTATACTGCATGTACATGCAGCTAACCTGCAAACAGTAGTTAGCAATTAAAGTTTGGAGAGATTGGTTTAGCCCTTTTTATTCTTGGCTTTCACATTTTCCTGTGGGAATAGAATCACAGACAAGGCAGCCATGTTGGTGTACCAAACAATAGAAGCTGATAAGAAAATCTTTTGTTAAATGTACACCAACATGGCCACCATGATGTCACATGAAGACCAAAAACTGTTTAAAGAGTGAACATTTGAACCCAGTAGTGCAAGATGATTGTGAAATATGATCATGTGGGTGAATGAAGTCTTGAGACTGTTGTTGGGGACGACTGATGTTTCGACAACATGAATAGAAGTTATCTTCAGAATCTAGTCACTACTCTACTCTCCTGTTAAAATTTTGTCTTTTGATTTTGTGGTCTATGACGTTTGAATAGACTTGCAGTTAAGTTAGTTGTACACGTTCTTGTATTCCTCACGGTTTGCATGTTTTAGAAAAAACAACAAATGGAAACTCTGTTAGCTGTGTTGTGAT
Organism: Stichodactyla helianthus; assembly: GCA_015163945.2. NCBI lineage: Eukaryota > Metazoa > Cnidaria > Anthozoa > Actiniaria > Stichodactylidae > Stichodactyla > Stichodactyla helianthus. Next base: position 12,564 of record WUAP02146456.1, on the reverse strand, counting down.
TTTAGTATCTTTTACGAATTAATCATTTCATATATTTCTGTACAGCATGGGTTGACACCTCTTCACATGTCCTGTCAAGGAAACCACGTCAAAACATCAGAAATTTTGATTGACAACAAGGCTCCTGTCAATGCAGTGGCAACTGTAAGTTTACACGACTATTCTTTCTTTCTCTTCTTTGATTTTTAGAAAATGTTCTTGTATATTGTTTTTTCTGTGTAGTAGTCTAAACATTATCTATTCACTGTTTTTTGCCTGTTAGAATGGCCTGACCCCTTTGCACATTGCTGCTCATTATGGTCATGTGGAAATCGCAGAACTGCTTCTGGAGAAAGGTGCTGATACTGATGCAAGAGCTAGAGTAAGTCTACTGTTATCTCAATTGAAACATTTCTTTAATGGCCTGACATTTAGACTGTCGGCATTCATCTATTAAGATGTGCATGGAATCCACAAAAACGTGTCATAATTTAATATACAATAGCATACAATATAGTAACCTTCAGTTACAATTTGTATATTAAATTACGACTTGAGGATTCAATGAACATTTCAATATACAAGTGTCACGCATCATTTTGAGCTAATTGCTCTCTTCAATTTTGTCAGCATTCGTGTATTGAAATCGAGATCCGTTATAATGACAACAACAAGTCTAGCAATGATAAAAATAAGCAATGACAGAACATATGCAAAGGATATATGACATAAGACATGTAGAAAGATGTCTGTGCGCAGCCTGTGTTGAACAAACGGTTTGTTCGAATGCAATGGAGGCTGTGCGTGGTGCTGTCCACACAACGACAACAGCGGAGACGAAAACAATCACCTTAACAACAATGACAACAAAAACACCAACAGCAACAACAACAAAATCAGCAGTACTTGCAACAATGACAATGTAAAAAAAACAACGGAGAAAGTTTTAAGAATGTAATTTGCAATCCTGTCAATTCACTCACACTATAACTTTTCATTCATTATAACTTCACAGAATGGTTTTACTCCACTCCATGTTGCTTGTAAGAAGAACCGGGAACAAGTCATCCAGCTGCTTCTCAAGTATAACGCTAACGTTCACTCCGCCAACGAGGTATTCAAAACAAAACTATTTAATCTTTTTCTGTAATTTTATTACTGTGCCTTTTGCATGGAGTTTCATTCACTACTTAAAAACTCGCGATAAAATGCGAGTCCATTTATTTCTCTGTTGCTTTCTGATCATGGATTGGTCAGGCATTGTGCACGAGCTGGATTTTCTAGCAAAAAGCATGATGTGGAACCGAATATTCTTGCTATTTTGCATTCAATAAAAATTCAACAAACAGCTTATTCTTCTACATCACTGCAAGAAAAAGATAGAATCTTTATAGAAGATATTGGAGTAAAAATTATCTCAAATATCTTTCTGTTTCTTTGTTCCACTTCCTCTGTACTCGGATTCCCATGATGCTTCGTAAGCTTTGATAGACATTGCCTATTGCCCTATTTCATTATGACGTCAAAGCTTGTTTATGGGGGGATAGAATCGTCCACAAACAATAGAAATGTGAACCAAATTCACTGTGCTAAGAAGTTTCTTCTCAAATTGTTTGCTTTGCAAATATAAGATATACTGATGTTTAATACACAATACTGTATTTGACAGCGGTTGTCGCTTTTCCACGGTCAACGAAACGCATTTAATTATCTAAAAACCTCGCGAGAAGTGATTTTGAAAACAGTGAGGGCCGGAGGTTTTGTCCAACAATGCTTTGCGCAGCTAGTTGTTCCCTCAGCTGAGGCGCCGCAGTTTCTGTTTTCTAACTGTAAACTTTTCTATATTACGCCTCAATAGGGCGGCCAGACACCCATGCACGTGGCCACTTACTATGGTAATGTCACTCTAGTGCTAATCCTTCTTCAACACGGTGGATCACCTGATATCACTAATGTCGTAAGTACTTTCATTGACTTAAGCTTTTGCCTTAAATTGCGCATTTATTCTAGTTCAGTAAGGATCTGAAGGGTTTCCAGGTCAAGTGAAAAGCGTGGTCAGTTGAGAAATGAAAGGGACAAAGCGGTTTGGAAATTTCCAACTGTTTTTTGAACGAACGTTTAGTCTTAAACAGCGACCCCACGCGTTTGGGATCTCGTGGAAACGTGATCAAAAAACCTTTGCACTACAGATTCGTATAGCTGCGTAGCCAGGCTCTTGAAGGGAGGGAGGGGATTGGGGAGAGGAAAGGGGAGGGGGAGTGGGAGTGGGGAGGAGTGGAAGACTCGTAAGAGTCTGTATCATGAAAAAAGGAAACTCCCTACTTCCGTAATATCGCAAGAAAATAAAAGAAAATGCCCTATCAAACACTTGGGTGCGCTTGCTCAAACACAACCAAATGTTAGCCGTTTTTAATTTGATATCCCGCGGATTGCGGGCCATTTCCCGTCACCCTTCTCGAGGACGACAGTTATACCAAGACCGACTCTCTTGTATAAATTAAAAAAATCCAATAATTCTCAAAAGTATTAGATTTCGAGTCAAATATTTATCAGTGCTTCCATTTGCTGTCGCCTGCACCTATGATGTCTTACAAGATAAATGTTTCATCGGCAAAAAGCTCCGGTAATTGGACGACATTGTGGCTCAGTTTTAATCAATTCAAGCACGAGTTTCACGGTCTAGACCAGTTTGAATCACTGTTTGCTTGGCTGTATTCGATCTGGGTGTGGTTTTGGTTCTACTAAAGTCATGTACGTATGAAGTAACTATTTCATTATTTTGCCAATGATTCGGAAAGAAATTTCTAGAATTATCTGGAAAGGTACATAGAAAATCTTGGTTCTATAGCTAAACCTAACTTCAACACAACGCGGTAAAATGTATCCATTTTAGTGTGAATTATTATTTTTGCTTCAACTGTCAAATTCTTGGTTGTTACACCTTTAATTTATAGTTTTTTAGTTCCCAGAGAATTCACTGGAAGGTTAAAATTGCGGAATAATCGCCGAACACCTTGTTTTATGAATAAATTTTTGGTGAAATATTTCCTTGTAGATCTCATTTATTTTTAAAGTTGAATTCGAGCTGTCATTTAGATGTAATTTTTAAAAGATAGCTAAACTAAAGTTTGAAGCATTACGACATTTCTCAGAGAAAAAAATATCGAATGTGAAAATTTATATTCCTAAGTATCGTATCTGTGTAGGCATTTGAGGTTTGTTTAGCTAACAACTATGTAGAATTACACCAATTTTAGTTGTGCGTGATTAAAACATTGTAAAAAAACGGCTGCTTATCTCGCTCTTACCGTTTTACGATGCATGGAACTTCGTTGTTCATGTCTTTATCCATCCAATTCAATTGTTCCAATTCTCTGAACTTCCTCTACGGTATCTTTCTTTAATGTAGTGGAGCGATCACATGCGCCTGCTGAAAGCCATAGTTTCAGTATTTAGTCTAAAGATGAAAGCTATTATGCATATGAGTCAGCTGGTTTCCTTAGCTCTGAATGGTAATACAAGACGAAATAGGAAACCGATACTCGAGCACGTGCTGCAAGGTAAAGATGGCTCCTGCTCAAAATCAGACCTCTCTTAATTTGAAAATTGAATTAACAACAAAAGCCATAAATTGTAAAGAAAGCTGGTATCATCTTGTAATAATACATCTTTACAAAGCAATTGAAAATAATTCGGCATTGACGATATAAAGACATTGTGATAGGATAAAATATTTTTGCATGCAATTGAAGATCAAAATACAAGAAAATGAAATTATCGAGTAAAGAAAAAAAAATTGAAAAAGCTATTTAGAAAAGCGCGCGCAGATGATCTCAACTGAGTTTTAATAGCAGGTTTCGTATGCATTTTGGAAAGTCTTGGAAGGTTTTGGAAATTGGTAAAATGTTTTTCCAGGACTTTAACAGTTTTAGAAAATTAATTTCTAGATTACTTGACTGTGTAAAGTCATGGAATTTGTTTAGCTCTCAGTAAATAAAACTTGAACAATTGCCTTGTTTGAATTTTCGAACAATTGTATTACAAGTCAAGTCATGGTTATGGAATTTGAGTTTATTGGCTTCGGAGAGGTTTGGAATAGTTTTGGAAATTTTAACAGCCAAAGTTGAAATTTTTGGAAGGGCATAAGAGGGGTCTTCACGAGGAATTGAGTAGAACAGGGAATGACTTTTTTCTTTCTTTCTTTCTTTCTTTCTTTCTTTTTTTTTCGTTTTTAATTTTCATCAAGCGCACCCCATAAATAATGAACCGTCCTTTAATTGGGACTTGCACTACTGACTTTACCTTACGGTGTGGCCGCATTGTTGAAAACTTTTTCTTCGTGCAAATAATCCGATAAAAATGCTCATAAAACTGAGTACGCACATGTGTCTTTAGCCCGAGTAAAGGCTACGAGACGCTCTTGTTTGTTTTACTTCAAGAAAAAGAGAAACAGAAACAAGACACTTAGTTTTCATTTTCTATCCAAACATCCTCGGTCTTAATTCAGTGTTTCGTGCTTCATGCCTAAGTTATTTACACTTGCGTGGTTATCTCATTTATTAATAGATGTGTTTTGTTTCTTTGTTTTGGTGTTAGCGAGGAGAGACAGCCCTCCACATTGCCTGCAGACGAAAACAAATCACCATCGTCAGGTTATTGTTGAGGAATGGTGCTGCTGTTGATGCTAAAACACAAGTAAGTACCTACCTAACCATACTATTAAAAGTATTTACAGAGATTAAATAATAATTGATGGTAAAAGCATCCAGTCTAAGCTGAGATATATGGTCAGACTAGTGTAGATTAATTTGACAGTGGCCATCTAGTCGCTGTGACCAAGTACCTTGGATGTAGTAGTAATGAAGTGCACTTACAAGTTATTGACTACTCTCAGACTTACTTTGAAAGTAAGCCTAAAATGAAAACAGAAAATGAAGCATGCTTTTCTCGGGAGAGGGGTGTAAGGTATTTGGTATATGCTTTTTAAGGCAGTTTATCTATAAAAGTCATGTGTTCATATGTAAAGACCATATTCGAAAGTTCCTAGCAGTGTTGGCGCTAAAACTCGATACAGGCAAAGAACAGACCAGAACAGAAAGATTTATGGAAAAACTCCAAATTTATTTTAAAAAATCTGAAAAAGGGGATCATTTTTCAGCCACATACATTTACACTTTAATATTCAGAAACTGAAGTTGATCTTGGGCTCTCTGTGTTTTTATTAGACTATTTAGGGAGAGGGGATATAAAAATAACTTGAATCTGATTGGCTGATGTTGTTTGCGTTTTGTTTTGTTTTGTTTTGGGTTTTTTTTTTTTTTTGGTTTTAGTGAAGGTCATCTACTGCCCCCCTTATCCATGCAGTTTTCTGACTCAAATATCATCTTTATAGCTATTAATTTCAATCTACATTTCTGCATCAAAGTATTCCTTAATAATTGAGATATAATGATCTAAAACCGAAAACTTTCCTACGATGCAAACATTATAGGCGCAATCCTTATTTGGCAGTCCAGACAGCCTTAGTCACTCTGTCCACATCCATTCGCACATTGGTCAATATGTACTCTGCTAATAGTATCATTAACCGAAACACGTCCAACAATTGTATACATGCTGACAACTCAGACACCATTCTTTCACATTATTAATATTAATTTGATATTAAGATTTATCTTTGAGACCTAGTCCCACGAATTGTGAAACTAAAATCACTAATTTACAAATTATGTAACCGAGTTTTTGTATTGAACCTTACTGATTTAATTTGGGAATTAGCGGCAAGTTTATTTAGGGATATTTAAAACTATATCTTGGTATAAACAATGCGCCGGCGCTCTGAACAGAACAAAGACTAATTTATGACGAATGTATTGAAATGATTTAAGATAAACGTCCACCAAACAAGCTGATGTTTGCACGGTATTATCAGTCAGCCAGGAGCTTCAAATAACAGGAAAGGTTTCGTTCTTTTGTGCCGAGAGTGGTTTAGTGTTGGAAATCAAGAACAAAACTGGAAAAAATCGGGATCGTACTATAGTCAAAAGTGAGTTTTTCCTGCGCTCTTATTATCAGTTGAACTTTTGATAATTTGGCTGTTCACGAAAGTGAGGAATTTTTTTCGGACGACTGAATTACTTGAGTCATCTTTTGAACGGCGAATTGCTTTGGAAATTATTGACGAAATAGAAGAATTTTAGCTGCTTACGAAAGTGAGTTTTTTTCCAGAAGACTAAATTATTTGATCCATCTTTTGAGTTGTGAATTGCTTTGGAAACTATTAAAAAAAAAAAAAAAAAAGCATTTTGGCTTCTTACGAAAGCGAGGGATTTTTTCAGACGCTTGAATTATTTTAGATATCTTTTGAGCTACTGTGACATGCTTTGGAAACTATTACAACCGGTGATGCATTGGTGATTTCTGTGAAGGTAAGCTAGGCGTCAAAGGTAGACTAAATCTACTTCTACTTCAGATTCACTGAACATCTTGTAGAAGCATGAAGAGTGATGGCAGACAACACACGTGGAGGAATCTTCAAACCACACAAAGTGTCTACCATATTTACATTCTTAAAATTAAATTTTTTAAGATTCGGTCAGTGATTTAGCTGTATAATCAAACTTTGACTTTAATGGAACCCAAATAAATACGGAAATTATCCTTTTATTAATAAATACTAGCGTTTAGGAAGGTAGTTCGTAAATGATTTTCCACTTTTTCTCATGGCAGCCATCTTGTTGGGCAAAACAAAATAAATTTTCTTCTTAGGGAAATAAAATATTTTCTAATTTAAAAACATGTCATTTTCTTCTAACCCACAAGATGGCGATAATGAGAACGCTCTATAGAACAAATTAATCATTAAGATCTGTAAAATCTATAAAGAAACCCGTAGATATCAGCCGAGTTTGCTTTGACTAAGTGTCTTGTTTTTAAAATTTTATTTTTCTATTGTCAATAGAGTAAAGTATAGTTCAATTTGCTTCCTTGAATAGAAAGACAAAGAGACGGGCACTCCTTTGTTTCAATGTGAATCATTCCATTTCTCTTTTAAATTATATTATTTTCGTTCTCACAGAAACATAATCATGTTGCTCTCGTATTTTTGTCGTGAAAAATACCCTAAAAGTTTAATTCCAAAACCTGTAGAAGAGCAAATTTTTTTTCGATTTTTTCCTAATTTTTTCATTATTTTATGGCTCTTGAATTATGATTAAGTATAATGAGAATATACATTTTTACCAATACAACAGCCATATTGAATTAGAAAGAAATTATGGATGCCCACGGAGCAAACGTAGAAATAAATTTGGGTTTGGTGTTTCAAATATCGCTCAAACTACCAGCAAATTCAATTGGTTTTTAGATGTGTTTCTCATTGAATAGTGTAAAATTAAATAAAAATACACCCTGAAAGTTGTGCATACTATAATTTTTCCAATGATTGTTCCCTCAGCAGCCCATAATTTCTTAAAACAATAGAATTCAAGATGGCCGCTGTATCGGTAAAAAGGTCTATTAGAAGCACTGATTTTTGTGGAGCAAGGAAAACAAATATTGAAAATGGAGGATCCACCGATGTACATTTTAATTAAAATTAGAATATTTCTCCTTTTATATTACTTTACAAGGAAAGCAGATGTCTTCCTCAGAGTTCTGAGTTCGGTATCTCTTTACACAGTCCTCACCGGCAGCGCCATAATGTTGTGGTCTTTACGAGATAAATCAACGTTTGGTTGAAGTTGAATTAACTGATACAAAAACCCTATTTACCGTCAGACAATAGTAATTAAAAATAACGAAATATTCAGCTCATTAATTTTGATATCTATGATTTTGTATGCTAACAAATTAGTAGTTCATAAAAATAGATAGAAAGTTATGAAGTCTCCAAGAAATGTGTCTTCTTGGGAATGGCCTCTCTGTATATGTACCGATGGAATGATTTCAGAAGTATCTTTTTTTTTTCACTTAGCGACTGTAGGATTGTGACAGAAATTGTATTTGATCGAAATCACTTCAGGTTCAGAAGTCTGATTGGATTGTGATCGTTTTTATTGGCCTTTTCAGCATGTTAAAAGGAAAGCCGCATCAACATGAAGTAGCTTTCTTTCAGAAACCTTGTTGCAAAGGTGACTTGTCAAGGAAGAATTTAAAAAATGCTTTCGTTTTCCCGGTCATAAAAAAATTCAATTAGGAAAAATTGTTTGTGTAGATGCGGCTTAACTAGATATGATGTATTTTATTCATATTAGCTGTCCTAATTCTTTACTTATTATAGCGATTTGAATAGACCTAATCCATTGGGCGTGTTTGTTTTCCCATTTCAGACCACGTGTTATTCGCTTGAGAATAAGATTTTTTGTTTGAGGCTCATCCAGATTGACGTGTCTTCTCAAGCGCTACTGAGAAACAAAGAAACAATACCCAAGGGAATGACACGTGGTCTGAAATGGGCCAACAAATACGCCCAATGGATTAGGTCCATTGCTGCAAATAACACTGCCGATAAATAATCGAGCAAGTACCAAACTTCTCTTTTCCAGAGCAAATATAGCATTTTGAGGGCCACAAATAAAATTTTTGTGCCCTTCAATGTTATTTTAATGCACTGATGTAACTAAAATGTAACTTGTTGACTACCAGGACAGAGAAACACCATTACACATTGCTGTTAGAACGAAGAACGTTGAGATGGCAAACCTACTGCTTGACCACGGTGCTTCACCTGATTCGGTTGATAAGGTAACCACTCTGAAATGACTACTGTTACAACTAGATAGCTTTGGTACGAGTGCACTGTGCACTTCAATATGTTATTTTCTGAACCTATAGCTAGTTTGCATGCGACGTCATTAGAATAATTCACCGATTGGTCCCTATCCGTAACGTGGTATACTTTGTTGTACGGTCACCAAAATGTTCGGACATTGTTATCGGATGGGCTTTAATCACACGGCAGCCATGTCTGTTCCCAAGAGAATGAAAGCTTTTCTTCTTCCCCGCGTGAACTCGTTCTGAAGTGTTGGAATGCGAAGCCACGCGGGGAAAATGTATTGTTTTAACCAACATGGCCGCTGCGTGATTAAAGCACATTGCCATACAAATGTACTGACATTTGAACATGAATTGTTCATCTTTTGTCCTTTAAAAGTACAAGGGCATTATAAATCAGGATTGATTAACGAGATTTTGCTTATATTTAGAGAGCCAAATAAGCAAATCAAGGCGATAATTTGTCCAAACGTTTAGCGCATTCCTGCATAGCTTTGAATACCCCACAAATGATATGCACACACTAATCCCTTATTGTTCTTCTATTGTTATTGCGTCGTTTTCAAAAGACTTGCTTCAATCTAAAACAAATTGGCGGGGTATTCTAAAGTTATTCCCGCATTCCATTTTGGTGATCGTAAGGCAAAGTATACCACGTGACGGCTAGGGGCCAATCGGTGAATTGCAGAATCGGAGATATGCAGCTACTCTAGTGCAGTGTTCTGCTCAGATAGCGAAATCAGTGAATTTTGGTCTAACAAATTTAACTTATGGCTTTCTAGTTTTGTTTGTTAGACGATATGGCACTTGTTTGTCTCGCTAAGACTAAAGTCTATTTACTTGCATGCAGACTAATTCATGTGCAAATGTGTCTGTAGTCAGTACTAAAGTGGCGATAAGATTAGACAAACCATAACAAACCTTCAGTGCCAACACTGTGTAGAGGTTTTGCACGACCACGTGACGACAGCCATGTTGGGCATGGCAGAACAATACAATGCAATCTCTTTCCCCTAAGGGATTGAATTCCTTCCTATGTAAAACGATTTTATGGTTTTTAGTTTTCCAGAAACTCATACAAATCATTTCTTGCGGCGCCACTGGTGTTAGCATTGCTAATCATGGAGCTTTTACTGACCAAGGCTCGAACACACCTTGCGACTTTGCTTGTGACATTGTTTGCAACGGGGAAACCGCCCCTTGTGTCCTGGCGTGCAATTTTTGCGCGCGATGTCGTCGGCAACGTCGCAGAAGTAGAAACGAGTTCCGCACAACAGTTTGCAAGGAAGGACATGCGGTGCGATTTTCCCCGTTGCAAGCAACGTCGCAGGCAGCGTCGCATCGTGCGTGCAAGCTTTTAGAGTATCGATACCTTTGCACATTTTGCTGATCAGGAACTTCGTTTGCTTTCCTTAGAACAAGTGTACCCCACTCCACATTGCTGCTCGTGAAGGAGATGAAGAGCTCGTGAGGACGTTATTAGAACACAAAGCAAACGTAAACCTCTTGTCCAAGGTATTAACACTCATGTTGAAACCTGGTTTATAGTATTACCATGTACTTGTATTGGTGCAACAAACGATCTGACATGTTGATGGACAAAGTACTTTGACGATCTACACTCATGGAAAGATACTAAGAACAGGTTTCGTGCTACTCCTTGAAAACTCCTTGAATTTTATACACGTTTTCAAGTGCACTTGAAAAACTCTTGAACTTTAAAATTTTAGCTAAACTCCTTGAATTTCTGCTTTGATCTTCTGCTTTGATCGTCACTCTGAAATAGATCCAGTCATGGGAAATTTGGTTGGTGCAGTAACCTCTTTCAAAATTGCCCCATAACTATTGAATTATAACGAAGATGCGGAGGGTGGGAATAGACGCCTTCTTTCCTTTCCTTTTTTCTCTTCCTTTTCTCTCATTTTGTTTTCCTTTTTGTTTGCAATGACAAAGAAAGGGGGAATTAAATTCATTTTGTATTGGTTTTGTCCTGCAGAAAGGATTTACTCCGCTACACGAAGCTGCTAGACACGGTCACGTGCACATCGTGAAATTGCTTCTTAAGTACTACGACACTCCCGATCCAGAGGGCAAAGTGAGTATTTTATCTTATTGTGCATTTGATATCGCTTTATCTGGTGCAACCGTGAATAAATATTACACACGTCTTTCAGTTATCAAACATGGCATTCTACTGTGCATACTACAAAAAATTTACGATTCCTAAATTGGGAAATTAATACCAAATCCACCAATGTGAAAGAATTAACCCAATTCATAGTTTCCCTGTAAATTTGAATTAACTTGTCGATGAGGTGTGGAGGGTAGGTGCCATCCATTAAGCAATCTGGCAAGCAAAGGCTAGCAAGGAGATTACCATGGCAACCAAGCCACGGGTCAACCCTGGCACCTGTCACACTGAATGTATTCAGTGGAAAATTGCATCAAGTAGATACTTACCTAAATTCCATTTATGGAAAAAAATTAGGATGATTACGTCGCATTGTTAGGTTTGGTGTCAACTTTTCCAGTTTTATCCCAATGTTGGAATTATAAACAACTTCCCTTCACACGTTAATTTTATGGCGGGAGAAAAGTCGGAGTACCAGGACAAAACTCCCTCGTGGTAAGGGAGAGAACAACACATCCAATATTTACGGGAATTTTCTTAGATAATGTCAGGTATTCCTCTGTTAAGATATATTCAACAACTTTCTCTGATTGCTCACTAGCACGGATTGACCCCATTGCACGTAGCTGTGCATTATGGTCACGAGGACGTTGCCATGGAGCTGATGGATAACGGAGCTTCACCCTATGCAAAGGCAAAGGTAAGTGCTTTGACAAAAACACTATATATTTCTCATGATCAGTTTGGTACGACACCAAGAAGGGGATCATGATCATGTATCATCTGATCCTCAACTTTTCAAGGACAATCATTATTTTACTGAGCTATGAAAAACTCACCTCTGATTTACTGGTTTGGAATCACTACTTCAGCGCACATTATTCTACCATGATACACCATTTAAATGCTCGTTACTAAAATTACATGTGTTTTGTAGAATGGTTTTACACCTCTGCACATTGCATCCAAGAAAAACCAAAGAGATATTGCTAAAGCCCTTCTGGATCGTGGAGTAGAACCCGATACTGTTACTCAGGTAAGCAACCTTCATTAGAAGGTATATTCTCTTGAAATTAAATTGGAATCTCATCTAAACTGAAGACGACTTTTTGGGTAACATTCTGTGCAACACAAAAATATTGTAAGGTTATTATGTGACTGTTTATTTAACAGACTGGTATCAGCTCCCTTCATCTTGCTGCTAAAGAAGGCAACGTAGAGATGTGTCAGCTCCTTATGGAAAATGGTGCCTTACCTGGAATAACAACAAACGTAAATAGTCATACTTAATTATACAATGCTTTTGAGTGGTATACCATGGAATATCCCGCCCGTCACTCGTATTTTCTACGTGTACATACGAACCTTTAAGCGAGTGTGCATACAAAGAAAATACAAGTGACAAGTGGGGTATATACCATGGTGTGCCACGGGAAAGCATTGTATAACTTTTTTATCCCACACCATAGAAAATACAAATGCATCATATTGGAAGGGAGAATGAAATACCGCTATGAATATACAACGGCTTTCTTGCATTGTGATTGGCTGTATTTTCTATGGTGTGGGATAAAATATAAAGTAAAGTAAAGCCCTGGTCCTCACTAGCGACGCAAGCATAAGCATAAGCAACATACGCAGACTCAGTATTGCATTGATCACCAAGGTGTGAGAAAAGA
>WUAP02146445.1:0-11452 GCA_015163945.2 Stichodactyla helianthus | reverse complement strand
GGTATGCTCTTTTCAAATATTGTATTTTCATTTGTGTTTGATTAAAATTTAAAATGTCACGCAATACCTGATAAACTGATATAATTTAGATATAATTATATATGATATAATTTAGTTGAGATCAAGTTAAATCCTGATTAAAAGTTGGGTGGTCAGGGTGATCGGCAGGAATTTCGAGAATGATCCCTAAAAGATACAAAAAAGATAACTTTAATTCCCTGCGATCTCTTCACTGACTTTGATGTAGAGCCTCTGATCTAAGATACTCCCATCTTCAAATCAAACTGATTCTTTCAAATCGATTATCTATCAGTGAAGCAATGCATTTAATTTTTCATTTTGTTTGCTTAGTTGTTTGCTACAATAATTTTGAATTTTTCTAATTCTGGAGGGTAAAAAATAATTGTCAAAGAGAAGTAAAGAGGTGTATATTTACTTCTTTTCCAGAGAGTGTTTAGACGGTCATTAGTGGCATTCAACCGCGTGGGAGTAGCCTGGGCAAACCGGAAAGGCGTATTCTAACCGGAAGTGAATATCGCCCACAGTGTCAGCGTGACTGGACCATTTGTTGCTTCACCGGCAGATTGGAAATTCGTCCAAGCAACGCGCATCATTTCATACACAATTCCTTGTATACGAATAGCATCAAGAAGTAGACTGTTTTCGTATACGAAGAGAAAGACTAGATAGGTCTCAAGGATACTTCTCAAACTCGATAAGCGAAGGAATTGTAAAGTGGAGGACTCTACTTCGCTGAGTTAGTTTGAGGATCTCCTTTGAGGAAGGAACAATGTTGGGGTTTTGTCTGTTAAACGTGGTTCTGTTTGCTTCATCGTTTTCTTTACTCCAAGGTTATCATTTCAAAAGACTTCGACCGCCACAATTTAGCATTACGCAGGCCTCCAAAGTAACAGCTGCCGTATCATTTGGGGATGGATTCAGCAGAAAGACAAGTTATTTATTAGGTAACGATGCTTAGTTCTTATGATCTAGTTACGACAAAAAGCTATTCCAAGCTTTACAATCGTAAAGTTTTCAAATTTTATGGCTTAAATTAAATTGTAACACACATACAATCTCCAACATCACGAACAGCACACCACAAAATACTTCAAATGCTAAGAGGAAATCTTATTTTTCTTGGATCTATAACAATTACCATTCAACTAATCTCTGTAAATAGGTTATGTTTCTTTGTAAATGGCTAGAACAGTAATTGCTCTCACCTTTCGCCTTTCGAATCGTATATCGATATACAGGATTATATTTTTTCTGTAAAAGTGACGTGCAAAGCTGGGGTCAGGAATCAAAACTAGAGCCAAGATAAACATGGCTTCCTTGTGGAGTACATCAGGGATTGTTTTGAAAGCGTATTTTCACGATTTAGCAGTGTCCTGAAAATTCCTAACTAAAACTTTTCACAAGCTTGAGAGAATTATCCTTTTGTTTTTCCGTGCCAATCATTTTTAACACTTCTTTTGCACATATTTCTAGCCCAAAGGGGCTTCACGATGGCTAAATTTTTTCCGTCTCCGTCTACGTAACACATGATGTAAAGAGCATTTTGGCTATGCCCTGTTATTAGAAAGACGACGTGGAAGATTGCCAAGTAGACTAACGGCATGGTCTTCTCATTGATGGATTAATATCATGTCTATCAATGCACATCACGTATCTATAAATGTCTCACATTAATGTCAAGTTATAACGCATCGAAAATTACACATAAATGAGTTCTCGCGCCGACTTTGTTTGCGTAATTTGTTCATTTTTACAGTTTCCAGTTTTCTTCCAAAATCCGAGTAAATCCTGGTAAATCGCCAGGTAACAAGTTAGAGTTGTAGCTTTCTCAGGCATGCGCAGTTAAAATGAGTTGGGGGGAGAACTGGAGTAAACCGGTTCAAAAAATCTTACTTTATTGAATCTCACAGTACCTCAGTGATCATCTCTGCCGATCACATTCCGATCACATTCCCGTGCTCTATGTATTTCAGTCGCGCTCGTTAACGGAAGCACTTTATCAGTATTCACTTACAAAGGTGCCCTTTAAATAAGTGCCTCTTGTTTATCCGCCCTGGAGTAGTTTCACAAGTAGGCAAAAGCGATGAGGGATTTTAAAAAATTGACATTTTACATGCATTTTTATGCTCTTAGACTGCATTCGAATTCGCAAATACAATGGCCTTATCAATTTGGCGATTTCGTTATTTTTAATTCTTTTAACATCTTTATCAATGGCTGATGATACTGATAAAAACGAACCTTGAATTGCGTCACGAAGAGGGCAGTGAAAAGAAAGAAAAAATGTTGCGCGATTATCTTTTTCTTTTTCTACCTTCCTCTTCTTTCCTTTCATTTTCCTTTCTATTTGTTTCCTTTTCCTTTGTATTATCTTTCCTTTTACTTTTCTTTCTTTCTTTTTTTCTTTTCTTAAGTTGTTTCCTACTGGTTCTTTCTTAGAATTATCAAAGACAACAAGTAACATTTCTTCGACGTTGGCGCATGCTCTTAACAGCAATACCTCAACCGAATGGAAGTCACATGACATGTCACGTGACAGCAAAACTCAGGAATTGAATATTACAATTTCGTTTGTCCAGGTAAGGCGGACGTAATGATTGACAGCCGCCATACATGTTAAATAACAGAGTCGACTTCTATTTTCGACTGTGTTTGGGCTTCCCGTGTTATTCTAAGAGTTCTTATTGTTTTTGACAGGATTTCAAAGTAACCAGTTTTACGATACGTTCAGGCACAACACCCTTACCAGGGATCTGGGTACTAGAGCGTTGGCATTCCACGCGGCATCAGTTTCACGTGTGGAAATTATTCGTTACCAGGCCATTTGAATGTAGAAAATATTTTAGAGCCAATCGAAAGAGCTGTGTTGTGAGGCGAAAGACAAGGTTTTTGGAACACGTTAAGGTAATAGAATGTTTTCTTTCTGTGATAATATTGGATATTTTCTTCCCCATTCTTATCAAAAATGCCATGGAAATCATGAGTAGAGGGAGTACATTTTCTGTGCAAGATCTTGTGAAGATGAATAGACCTTTTTCTCAAGTTTGCTCGCTCATCCAAATCCAAGGAATTTAAGGCGGGCTACGACGCCGGAAAGCAAGTTTCATGCTAAGATTTCAGTCAAGCATTTTTATGAAATGTTTCGAAAAATTTTTATAAGGTTGATTATTTTTCTCTTTAAATGTAAAATTTGCTTTTCAATTTCATAGAATTTGCGTTTTTCAGATTAGTGGCCCGTCAAGTTTGGATGCACACACAACCTTGAGAAAAAGGTCTATAGCGTTCAAAATCTATTTCAGTTTGAGAAACTACGACATTCTTCGTGAGTGGGGGACACGCACACGGTACGGTGTGCCGTAATATTGATATTTCTTCCCATTGTTTTCTCGTATATTTTCTAGACATAACGTGTAGTTACGATTACACTAAAGTACGTACGACTACAGTACGGCTTCCCACTCATACGAACTTCACTCTATTTCCGGTAACCATGAAGTAATGACAAAGTAAATGAGTTCGAGCAAATTTACTCAGAAAATTATGTGATCCCCTTTCCTTGCTGCCTGTAGGTATTTTGCTGGTCCCCCTAACCATGGCTCGTTGAAAAACTTTGTGAATCCTCCCAAAATCTTCCTCCCCCCTCCTGTCATAAATAATGACCGGTCCCTTGTTTTACGCTTTTTAGGGCTCATTTTCCACATCAAAGCTGCGTCTGAGATTCATACAAATCAGATCAAAGAAAATTCCGTCCAAAAGTTATTATTCTATTCGAGATCTTGATATCAAGGGTCGATGTAAATGTAATGGTCATGCCGACGCATGCGTACTAGCACATAATGGTCTGATGAAGTGCGCATGTCAGCATAACACGTGTGGGGACAATTGCGAAAAGTGTTGTAATGGTAGCGTTAGAAAAGGAGGAAGGAAATCGAAGAGTGCTCCTTGTGAAGGTGAGGAATTCTACTGACACGATAAAGAATTTCACCCATTTTGAACGACATAAAAAAAAAGTAAAACAAACTTACTCGTAACAATCTGGCCTACAATAGACCGTTTTCTCAAGGTTGCACGCTCATCCAAATCCAAGAAACAGTACAGGAGCTTTATAATGAGAATTATCATACATTTCTATGAAATTTTTCAATAAGAATTCATAAAATTGATTTTTCTCCTCTTTAAATATAAAATTGCTTCTCAATTTTACTGAATTTGCGTTTTTCAGTTTTGTGGCACATCAAGATTGGATGCACACGCAACCTTGAGAAAACGGTCTATTCTCTGCTCTTTACCTGACGCGTCGCCTATTTTTGTCCTAGCATTTCGAAATTATTTTAGTAACTACTAGCCGACCATGAACTGCGTTCCGCGCCCTGTTCTTCTTTTCTCTTCTCTTTTACTTTGTCATATCCTTTCTCAGCCCACCCCGTCCTGGGTTACTCATATATCTAAGCCTTTAGTTTCCGCGCCCTAGCTTGACTTGCATTATCTGCTCTCATGCATCGCTCTGTTTTTTTGTTTTTTTGTTTGTTTTTTTTTTTCGCCTGCTCTGTCATGCTATATACTTATTGCTCTTCTTAACCCAATCTGATCCATTTGGCATTTTCTTATTTGCAGAACAGTTAATCAAGTCATTACTGGACAGGTGGAATGCTTCACTATCAATGATACAAGGAGACGAGGGATTACCTGATCAACGTAAGAATAATAGACCTTGGAATCGGCGTCGAAAAAATCGGGAGATTTTTCCTTATTTTCTTTCCATTTCGACTCCGATTATTGCCAAAAGGGAAATCCAGAATGTCGGAATCGAAAACGTAAAACACACAACTAATTATAATCTCAAATCTTTGGCCACACCTTCTCTAAAGAACATATTCTTTTCTAGTTTGTTACTGCAACAAGTTTGCCACAAGAGGAATGCAGTGTAATCCAGTGTCCTTCAACAGTGGTTGCAACTGCCTTCCAAACTACCGGGGTAGGAGGTGCGAAAGCTGCATGCCTGGATACTATGGGTTCCCGAATTGCTTACGTAAGTAGATATAGGCATAATTAGGCCCAGTTCAGACGTCGAACTTTTTCCGCGTGGAATCTAATGCAAATTAATCAAATCTTTTGTTTCTACTCATTATCATCTCATTTACATTGAATTCGGCACGGCAAAAATTTGACGTCTGAACTGGGCCTTAGATAACAGACTTCCCCTTCTGGATAATAGACCTTCCCGGAATAGACCTCTTTAGCTTCGTATGCAAATTGTCCATTCTCTTGGGAATTCTTCTCATTGTGTTAAAATATTAACATACGAAAGAATCAACTCCCAAGAGTGACATCACGTGGTCTGAAATGGGTATAAACCACGAAGCTAAAGAGGTCTATTCGAGGTTGAAGTAGAAAATATGCATGCAGTAAATGCATAGGAAGGATTTAGATGGTGGAGATCTTAAAAATTGAACTTTCTCTGTTCTTGTAGTTAGGCATAGTAGACATATTTCCTCAAAACTACGATTAATTTCATTGTTGTTATCATTGATCTCGTCGATAGTGTGGGCTAAATCCTAAAGAACTTTTTTACGTGGGAAGGCGTATTGATAGGCTTCTTTACTGGATAACCAACCTCAACTGTAATAAAATAAAACCTTTATTTTATCTTTCCAGCATGTAAATGCAACCCAGAGGGCTCGACAGACCTCGTGTGTAATCAGAGAACAGGACGATGCCCTTGCAAGACTAGAATCCGTGGAACCAAATGTGATCTTTGTCCACTTAGTCATTATGATTTTCCAAGGTGTAAACGTAAGTAGACTATTTAAGGTTGCTTGAATTAATCAGTGGAAGACATTTGAACCACAGCCAGCAAACGTACAGCATAAGGAATGTATCATTTTTAGCGGGGGAGGGGAGGGGGTGCATTTCATATTTAGGGAGTACATTTTTCCCCGTACAAAATGCAAGAAATAATCAGGTCCCTTCCCTCGATAGACACCAAAAAATGTGTGCCCACCCTTAAACACTCGCAAAAGTTTGGATACCCTCCCCCCTATTGAGGTACATAAAAATTGATCACCCTCCCCTTATTTGCACCTGCCCTCCCCCTGCTAATTAATGAATGATAAGTCCCTAATCCACAGAATGAAGACGTCAACGCGAGCACGGCACAGTACGGGTTGAGGCCCGTTTTGAAAAGCTACAGGTTCTTATGGTAACAGGGGGTCCACTGTTGTCTGACTTGATCTCGTTTCTTTTTCAGCTTGTCTCTGCAGTAAAACAGGTTCACACAGCCCGATCCTTTGCGACGCCAAGACAGGCCAGTGTTCTTGTAAAGACGGAGTCTATGGTCGCCGATGTAACGAGTGTCCACCAGGATATTTTAACTTCCCGCTGTGCTGGTGTAAGTCGGGGGAATCATTTTGGGCCTTCTTCATTCGTATATTCGGACGAAAACACATAGAACACAACACTAGAGCAGATTTCGTACGAGTGTGAAAAGCTCGCGGCAAGATAAGTGCCATAAGCGTGCCCTGCGGCGACCTTTCTAGAATTTTGACTTGCTTTGCCGTGCCTTGACCATCATACGAACTCTGCTATTGTGAACTTTCATAATCATACCACTCTCTTGTCTGTAAAATATTTCTTACTCAGTACAAAGGAGTTGATTGCATTCTTACTATTATTAAGAATCAGTGCACTCAGTAGAAATTTTGGTTCTTCTCAGATGGTCTTCAAAGGCTCATGTATCTTATAGTGCAGGATTAGAGTTCTTTGCAGGCTATTATATTGTCACGCAACAGAGAGAGCATATTACGAGATGACCACCGAGAGCTAGACTTGACTCTTCCATGTTCTAGCGCTCTTATTCCTCAAAACTGGTCTTCTATCATTTAGGGTGTAATTGCAACCTCAAAACCACGACAGACGATGTTTGTGACAACAATGGCAAATGTCTGTGTAAGAAGAACTTCATGGGAGACTCGTGCGATCGATGTAAACCTGGTTACTATGGTTACCCACGCTGCACAGGTACGTGGCTACCTACTAACGCTAGACACCACGGTTGGTAGACACGGAACGAATCCCGGAACGAATCCCGGAACCAACCGAAAAAGGCAGTGAAGGCCCATTTAGGATTATACAAGAAGATTTAAGCATGAATGCGTAACGTCCTGGTACGTGGCACGGTTACGGCACGGAATATGTTGACAACTGTCGAACCAATCGCAGGGCGCGAGACCAATGATTATCCAATGAAGATGCCAAATCTGTTCTATAACGTCTTAATGGGGATTTGTCTCTCGGGTTTCATTATTTATGTTAGTGATGTTTAGTACCAGTTATGTGTTCTCGATCTTTCAGAATGTGACTGTAAGTCAGGGTTTGGCAGGTGTGGAAAGCTAGGCGAATGTATCTGTTTTAAAGGATACACTGGTCGCAGTTGTGATAGATGCGCAGATGGTTATTATGGATTCCCCCATTGCGCAGGTAAGGTTATACTGTATAAATGGAAAGCAAAGACAGTCAGATGGATGTACAGGCAGACAAACAGATAGACTAACAGATAGGTAGATGGACAGATGGACAGACAGGCAGACGGACAGACAGACAGACAGACAGACAGATCGATGGGAAGACAGGCAGACAGACACGGATACGGACGGCAACGCAGATTGGAAAACGGCTGAACTCCTTTTGAGACAGACAACAGAGAAGGGGAGAGAGTAAGAGATATGTAACCAGTCAATGCAACCGATTCGATTCTTGATCCTAACTTATTGCATAGACGAAAATTTATACTATCTTTTGTGTTCTCAGAGTGCGCTTGCAATCCTCAAGGTTCCTACTCTTCCACCTGTGACCCCGTAACCGGAGTCTGTCAGTGCAAACAAAACGTTATTGGCAGGAAGTGTGAACAATGCGCCTCAGGATTAGTGGGTTTTCCATCTTGCACACAGTGTACTTGTAACCCTATAGGAGCAAAAGTCCTGAATGGTAACCCTGGATCAAGCTGTATTGGTACCACAGAGGTGCGTCCACACAAGACAATAACTATAATATCAGTGCTTGGTGCTATCGATTTCTATACGCTGCTTTCTTACTACTCAAACACCAGCGCACACCGCCGCATCGGTCTTTCAACAAATAAGGGGTCGGTCATTATTTATGGCCCGGTGGGGATGGTCGGAGGATTTTGCAACGAGCATGAGGAAGAACCAGCAAAAAAGAAGCAAAAAACGACAGACAGAAAGGAGAGATCACATAAATTTGTTAGAAAATGAGGGGGAATCACTTAAGTCCCACAGTGTCTCAGGGGAATCAGATATTTTTTATGATGTCACATCAAAAATCCTCCGATCCACCCTTCCGTCCTCCACCCCTCTCCCCCCAGGTGATAAATAATGACCGGTCCCTATAGCATATTGTTTTGCCTCATTTGCATCAAATTTGAGGGGCACTTTGCATAGACGCAACACTTTTCATGTACAGTAAGCTATTCAATATAGTTACTAATGTAAAATTTGTATTCTCGGTTTTTAACAGGTTCGCTGTCTTTGTAAGTCAAATGTAAAGGGAAAAACCTGTGATCAGTGTCGGTATGGATTCTATGATTTCGATGCCCGCCACGCAGAGGGCTGCTCACCTTGTGCGTGCTCCTCGCGCGGCACTGTTTCGGGAATTCGTGGTTGTCACGCAATAACTGGAAGGTGCCACTGCAAGGACCGTGTTGGTGGAAAGAAGTGCAGTACATGCATTAATGGATACTATGGTCTTATGTCACAGGATATATTTGGATGCAGAGGTAACCCAAGACCTTAAAAATTTTAAATCCTAGTGATCGCTGCACTAGCGAAAAACGTCCTTTATGCGCATGTGCGGAAAATTGGCTTGAAAATGACGTGACTAATGGCTAAATTCTTTTGTTTTAAGAATCATTCAAGTGAGGCTATTGGGTCATTGCTTATTGTCTCATTTGAATCTCATCTGTATACATCGATAATATATGTTCAGAAACTTGTCTACTCTTTTTTTCTAATGTAATTTTCTGGCCAAAATATAGCAGCACGAGTTTAAGTTTCTTTATACTGACAGTTTGCAACCATTCTCAAGAGAATCTAAAGAGAACAGGCATGGCGGCCATGTTGGTGGTATGAAGCCAATACGATGGCGTAATGTGTAAAAGAATAATACCTGGGAATTTAAATTTTTTCATCGGATTTGCTTATATCGGAAAAACATGAGTGTAGCCAAGCGCGCATTCGATGACTATCGAGTCAATATACAGTTTTAGTCACGCACCGAATTGTGGAACACAAGATGGCGGAAGATTTTGATTCTACAAGTGTCAGCGAATTTTGTGGGAAGAATTTGTTCCAAAAATTGAGAAAAGAGCATAGAATCATGGGCATTTTTGCGTCAAAAGAGAAGGCATTTTAGAGCGCAGAATATAGACGCTCTATTGAGCTTTTCGTTATTCATCCTAGTAAATAAACTTATTTTTTGTAGAGTGCTCGTGTAACCCAGGAGGTTCTCTGAGCAGAGTGTGTAACAAAAACACTGGACAATGCAGATGTCGACCAAACGTCGAAGGTACTTCCTGCAACAGGTATCGTGAATGCAGGTGTTAAAAAATATATCATATATATATATGATTCCTTCGATCACAACTAAGACACCTGAAAACTCGTTTTGTGGGTGTCATTCAAATTTTAAATAACTGCGAGAATCAGCGTAAAGCTAACTGAACCTGGGTCTCCAAGCAAGACGTGCATTTATTCGTAAGCTTTCGTTAATATCCGCACCCCGTATCCCAATGGGTTTTCTCTTCTCTTCTCTTTCTTTTCCTTCCTTTCTTTTATATTCCTTTCTTTCCTTTCCTTTCCTTTCCTTTTGCATTTCTATTTCTTTTTCCGCTGTTTTTGTAGTATCCATTCCTTCGCGCCAGACTTACGGATTTACAGTTTAGAATTCACACATTACATCGCTGTCTTGCTATTCCACAGGATACCCAGAGCATCACAGTACTATTTTCCAACCCTCCATCACATACGTGCCGAATTGGAAACAGCTGTTGGAGATGACAGGGTCCCTGTGTTGGGAAGCTCCGATACCTCAGCATTTCCGTCATTCTCTGGGAGCGGTTACGTTGTACCTCCAAAACACAAAGTAAGCCGTTTTTAAAAAAACTAAATATTTTAAAGAACTGTGGGGTGTTAGACTGGGTCAAGTGGGTTGGGGAGGGGAGGGGAGGGGATGGTTTATGGGGGTTGGGGGGATGGGGGTTGGGCGGAAAAAAGAAACAACAAAAGGAATAGGTGTTAAAATTTTATTTCTTACTTAAGAGGGTGGGTCTTGAAACACCTACAGACAAGGAATGTATTTTAGTGAGGAGTTTATTGGTGGTGGTGGTGGTGGTGGTGGTGGTGGTGGTGGTGGCAGCGTGTGTGTGAGTATTGTGCATGGGGTGGGGGGTTTGAAATTTTTGGGAAGGCATAAGCGAGGTCTTTATAAGAACTTGAGGACAACAGGGGGGCGGTGAATTTTATTCATTTTTCTTATATGTTTCCTCCAGCCCAACCCCTGGGCATAAATAACGAACACTCCCTTAAAATCCTGTTATTTTCTTTGTCAACTAGTGGGCTTTCCGTCGATGAGAAGAAACTCTTCTCGTTTTGTCCATTTTTTTTTTTCTTTTTCTTTCTTTCTTTTTTTTAAATGGTTTTTATAGTCTATTATATAGTATAGGTAATCATACGGTTTCGAGAGCAATAGACCTAATCCATTGCGCGTATTTGTTTTCCCATTTCAGACCACGTGTCAATAACGTGGACGCGGAAGATGATTTTGTAAAAACTTTAACAACTGAGTAATTTCCACATATTTTTTCTTTTTAGAAATTCCTTGTCGATATCCAAGTTCCTCGCTCCAGTGTCTATCGTGTCATCATTCATTACGCCTTAAATATAGACACTTCTGTCTCCGCAGAAATCACTGTCTCTCCAAAAGGTAAAGCTTCATTAATACTTTTAATGTGGGATTCCTGTGGTCTGTCAGTCGCGTGTTTGTTCCGGGCAAATGAAAAATGAATCTAGCGGAGTACTAGATTCTGATAACAGCAGACTTCCTCTTCTTCTTAGTTTTTTAAAACTAATTCTAATTTTAGTCTAAAAGATAAAATCAAAGATTAAAAAAAAAAAGAAAAAGAAAAAGATTGACCAAGTAGCTATTATTGGTCACCCATCCGAGTACTAACCCGGCCCTAAAAAACTTGACTCACTGTCTTGAAAGTACAACGCATTTAACCACTCGTCTATCGCTTTCAAAGAATTACCGCAACAATACATGCGAAAACAATGCACCACAATGACTAGGTTATTTTGCTCTTTCAAATCGACGTGAACCGTGGTTAGAGCAAGGGGTTGGTCGTATATGGTCTGGGGGC
>WUAP02146423.1:0-11458 GCA_015163945.2 Stichodactyla helianthus | reverse complement strand
TGTAATTGGATTCCATGCTTTCTGTTAATGCATTTAGTTTTTTATGTTTCCGTAAATTTCTGCAAAAATTTCCCTTTTGTATTTTTCATTTATAACTAAAAAGAATTTGTGTTCGAAAAAATCTGGGGGGGCCAGGGCCCCCCCGGCCCCTCCCCACGCTACGGGCCTGCTGTAGTTTCAATTTACGCTCAAAGCTGGCCAATTCCAAAACATGATACCATAGCAACACACAATGCTTTCTCAAGGTCAATCTTTAGATCACGAAAAACTGAATTCTGCAAAATCTATCGTCGTTTTTGTAATGTTGTGATCAATTTCTTCGATATTAACCTAATATTGCACTGGAATGGCTTTCTTTAATATGAAATATACCACGTGTATTTTTTAGTGGCCGAAGTCTTAACGATGACTGGATTCGCTCGCATAGAAAACACAATTCTAATTGGATCAAAGCGACAAATACAAAAAAGGTACAAGTTTTTGGACTTCAAATCTTGAAGATTATAAAGTCCTTCGCAGTTATCAAACTCTAAAATTACTTTGTATCTAGGAAAGTAGAGTTAAAAGTGCCCCTGTCAGCCGAGCAAGATATAGTAACACTGGCATGTTTCTAGACAGCGATGATGATGAAATTGATGGTAAGTCAAAGTGGATTGATGTTAGTCTGCAGTGAAATCATCTTGAAGGCAATTATAAATCATTTGTAGAGTCACGACTTTTGATATCTACATTTTGCGTTACAGATTATGAGCCAACAGTCAAACAGACTAACTGTTTGTTTATACTTTTTCTTTTTTTTTATATATCAATGCAGATACCTTTCAAGAATTTAAACTTACAGTGGTAAGACAAAATATATATTAATACTAAACTTAAGAATTTTTTTTATATCTTTATCGTATCGGCCAGCTTTGCAGTTTTCTAAACTGTAACTTTAGCAAACATTATTATTGAGTTTGCATGTAATATTTACATAATCCCATCACTAATTATTGTAAGACAAAAAATTCATAAAAGTTTAAATAAATGATAAAATATGTTTGTCAGGGGAGGAAAAAATTTTATAACCTCCTATTACACCTAGGAACAATAGGTTTTTCCTTAAACTTCGATAAAATTACCTTCAAGAATCTATATTATGAATTTTGTTTTTTAGAGAAAAAAACATCTGTTTCCTGTTTTAGTAATTTTCGTTTTTCATTGTGAATATTATTATTTGTCATGGTAATAGGATATTTAAGTAGAATATAGGTTTTACTGGGATAAATCCTTGCTTTTTTCATCTTGCTGGCTCAGCACTTCTAAAGCTAGTTAGTAAAAATGTCATCTGCTCTATTCTCCAAGTTAAGATGTAAGTGAATTCTTAATATTTATAATTACACTTTGAATAACCTTATCTTGTCTTGTAATTGACTAGAATTACAGTAGTTATCTGAACCTATTACCAAACTAAGATAAAATTGATTTACAACTGTTTTCATACACCATATTCTGAGAAAACAAAAATGTTTTAAGAAAAAACACTTTTTAAAAGAATCCTCAATATTTAATGTGATTTTCAGAACTTTAGCATATTGATCTGTAACACACATATCAAACCATAGCTTTCCATGTTGCTTCGCGTGATGATGAGACGTGTAAAAAAGTCTAAAGTTAAGACAACAATTTAGAATCCTGGTGGTCGTAAAAAGAAAATTACTGTCCCGTTAACAGTTAATACAAGTTATCGCCAAACTAATAATATACTGGAGAACAGTAGGGAAGGAAGGTATGGGAAGACCTTCCATAATGGGCACTGCCTGTTGGTCTAAATTTAGACTGTTGGGATTTGTCTATTTAGACTACGTAAGATCGGTGAGCTTTCACTATTTGAAATTTCATGCATTACCTAATGATTTTTAATTTCTATTAAAACCAAAGTAAAATTATTGTGATAACTGCTTTTCTTTAAAGACAAGGTTTTCTTTAAATTAATTTAAATTTTTGATAAGTCTCTTAAGCGGAATGTTCTAGCATTTCTAAAATAAATAAAAACCTCTGTTTTTCATTGTCAGTCATATTGCTTTCATGACTTATTTTCTCCATTAACCTTTATTTTATTTAATTATTCTATTCATCTCTTAGGAAGTGCTTCTGTGCTTCTTGACAAAGCTGTCAAAGCTGAAAACCATTAAAAATACCATTAACATAAAAAAATGTCTTGTTTTGCTTCCTTGTTTTTATCCAAATGTGAATACTAACTTAGTAGTTCTCCAACATTGTTTGGGTTTCACTAAGGAAATTACCTTTTTATTATTGTCACGAACAGCAGTTGTTCAAAAGACTGACCAAACAAGTGAGGGAAGTCAATGATTATATGAACAAACGCAGGATCTATAGCTTTAAGGTAACCAAGAAATGTCTTATATCAACATTATTGTATGCATTTATCATTAGGGATATATGTTTCAGAAATATAATTTGCCATGTCTTAAGGTAGTTCCTTGTTACTGGAAACATTGTAATGGTTCCCAGGTCATTTGACCACAGTGTATAGTTATATATAATATTAAAATATGGTATTGGCAACAGCACAGCTACAACCTTGGTGTGTAGTTTGCCTCTCACACAAATACACTCTACAATTAACAGACACAATGGGAATTGCAGAAAACAGGGTGATAAGTTTTAGAGGAACACAAGGCACAGCAAAGAAGAGTATAGGCACCCAATTCCTTTTCATTCTTTCCCTCCCATCCTTTCATTTAATTTTTTTCCTTTTCTTTTCTTTGGGACAGCATCATTTTAACAATGAAGGCATAGCTAGTCCAGCTCTATGCAGAAGCCAATTAGCAGCTGCTCTAAGCAGAAGAGAAATCCCTGCCACTCAAGCTCTACATGAGCCAATCACAGATCTAGGTCCACCAACTATAACCATGAAGCCAGCTACCAGACAAGAGAGGTAACACTTTACTTTATATATCTTATTCTCCTTGCAACATCTAAAGGCCCATTTACACTCTAGCAATTTTGACGCAACTTGAACTGTTATTTCAGTGGCAAATCTATTGCAAACCAAATTGAGCATGTTTGTACTAAATTCCAAGTATGTTCAAATTGGTGGTGACTTGTGCATGATCTGTCACCCTAAAATCATCATAAAGTTGTGGCTCAAGTTGTGCTCATTGCTAAATGCAAAATTGGGCTTAAGGCTTGTTCCAGATGGTATTCCACTTGTGTAAAAACCTTAGTGTGATGATTTAAATCCAGCAAAAGAACAAAGTATAACAAAGTTAGGGATGTGAATGACAGTTTGGAATGGGTACAGCAAACCTGCTGAGTTCAGCAGGGCTTGCAGCATTATGCAAGACCACTGAAGGGACAACTTATTCCCATAGGGTCCACAATAGGGTTTTCTGAAATTCTGCCATCCTGCTAATATTTTCACAAAAATCCTGTCATCCCATCCAATTCTTTGAAGCAATCTCAATCCCGCACTAGCTTCAGTGACTTTTCCAGCTGTTTTAAATTGCTTAAACAAGTCATTCTACATCATGCTGTAGCTATTGTGGACCGTCATTCAATACTAAACCTGTACTGAACCTTAAATGCCTGAATTATGTTAATACAATCAAAATCTTCCTTATTTATCAGAAAGTGAATTAGATTTGATTTACTAAGTGAATCAGTTATTTCTGTCAGAACTGTATCAGGTTCAGCACACAAGGTGAGTGGCTTCAGGAACAGGCCTTTTGTTTTCCTAAAGAAATTTTAGAAGTTATAAAGTCACAGTTTACATAACATTTTTACTGTGCACAAAATGGTTTTAGAAAGATACATTCTGCAGCACCACGCCTATCATCACAAACATCATTCCGCCCAAGTTCTTCTGCATCACAAGCTTACGTGCATCAGCCAAGTGCAAAGAGCACATCAAGTACTTCAACTCTGGATCAGAAAAAGGAAAAAGATCTCAGAGAGGCAGATGAAATTGCTAAACAGCAATGGGTAGAAAAGGATCCAGATTTTGATGAACTGTTTGTACCTGAACAGAAAGAACCAGAGGACATGGAGTTCAGATTTCATGATCCTTACCCCAGAACTTGGGTGGATGAAACTGTTGAGGATGCCTGCTTTCGAGGGTCCAAGAAGGTTGACCCTTTTATGCACAGGCTTGAAGAACTAGAAAACTTACAAGAAGAGACAGTACTATGGGAAAAACTGAAGGAAGAAAAGGCAAAGCAAATGCAGACAACTCAACTGAACAAGCAAATAGTTACTAGAAATGGAAAGAACATAAAAGTAGTGAGTACAAGGGGGAATTCAGCAAGGTATCCTTCTTGGAAGGCAACCCCTGGGACATCATTACAAAGAGCAAAATCCTCAACTAATAGACTAAAGAGAACATCATCTGCAGGAAGGAGTAGTACTACATCTAATCCAGTGTCTGGGTCAGAAGAATCTGATATCACAACATTTCGTAACAGTGGCTACACTCTTGGAGTATCCTTCATTCCTGGAACAATGTACCCTGAAACTCTTAAGAAACAAAAGGACAAGTTTGTGAACAGTGACAAAACTGAGAACTCTACAGATGTGGCAACTGTGTCAACTTTAAGCCAGCATTCTCCCACTCCAAAACCACAACAACAACAACAACAACGAACCCCAAAGATTCCACATTGTGAAGCTTGTCACCTAAGGAAATCTGCAGCAAACAAAAAGCATACAAACTGTACCAGTGATATCCCAACTTTAAGAGCCATGCGATCACAATATGCACTGAAAGCAGCAGAATGCTATGACATCATTCACATTGCAGAGACTTTTGAGCCTCCATGTAAAAATATGATAAACAAATCTAAGACTACAACACTGCAGCCCACTACATCTGAGAAGGCGGCAAAGAAAGGGTTAGTTCCTGGAAAGAGCTCGTACTCTCAGAGGCGTATATCATTAACGTCTGAAGGGATGGCATTGAGGGGAATTAACCCAGCATTGAAACTCGCAAGACCAGTGATGGGTAAACGTGTTAAGTCTGCTAAAGGTTCTAAATGCAAGTAGAATGGAGGTGTTAAATTAAATAAAGAGAATTTGTTTACATACAATTATAATGTTGTCAACTGGGTCTTCTGGTATATCTCAATGAAATAATGTCAACACCCCACAAGCATACATTCATGTTTCTGACTCAAGCAATAGTCAACCAATCACTGTAGCACTGGTTTTCCCAGTGGAATACACCTTGTCCTGCAAACACCATCATAAACTGCCTGTTTTCACAAAGGTTTCTTGCATTACTTGAACTTGATTCTCATATTATGATTTATGACTGAATGTTAAAAATCCCACCAAAATGTGCACATTTGTTTGCGATTAGAATCTAGTTTTCTAGCAGACTTCTTTTGGCTTGTGGGATCATGAATTACATTATGAATGCACACGAGGCTGCTATGTAAGCATGAGATAAGCACAAGACTCAAAACACAATATGATACATAATAACAGCAAAATAAATTCTTTACTGATATAAAAAATAGTTTCAGTCTAGTATTTTAATGAAATTCTCAGTACATCACACATGCATGCTTCTTGTTCACATTTAGTAATAGTCCACTGAATTATGGATGCACACTTGTGCTAGCTAATTTAAGAAGTGCAACTCAAGTTCTAAATAGTTGTAAGAGTGCGATGGTAGTGCAAGTGAAATGCTTGTAGATGACACTAATCAGTCAAGAGCTCAACATGATATACAATAATAATTGTGGCTATGATAACAGATATGACCAGAATGCAATGTTTGTGGAGTTTTTGGTTACAGAGATCTTCTTTACAATCTACGTAGGTTTATCTTTTACATCTTACATGACTGTTCAACACAAAATTTAAAACAGAAAATCCAAAATAAACAATTAGGCAAGTTCTACCAGTTCTTATTTTTTAATCATTTATTTAAAAGAGAATTAGTGGCAATTTATCAATTTTTCATGGAAGGTATATGCAGTTCCCACATTTTGCACATATTGCAAATCATTCATACACTGAAGATGGAAGACATACTCCCGAAACATGTTTGTTAAACTCAAGTGTGTTGTCCTTATTTTAAAATATTAAAAATTGAGTAAAAATGAAATTTCATTTTTTATCATTATAGTTTTATAGAAAGAAGCTGATTAACATTTAGGAAGGATGGAGCTTAAAACATTAGTATTCAGTTTTACATTCATCCCATAAGAATACATCTTGACTTAGAGCAAGGAAAATCAAAAACAAAGAGAAGGAAACTTGAAGCAGAGAGAAAACTACAGTGTACGTGTATAACAAACTCTCCTCTTACATTATTTGATGATGCTAAGAATCAAACCCCTGACCATGGTCAGTGGTGAGAGGCAGTGCAAGAGGTTTTGTGCAAGACACCTGCAATAATTCTCATTTTTTTAAAACTTTACAATGCTATTATATCATTTCCATTTCAATTCTCCTTCTGTTTTTCTCTTACGTAATGGTATACACACTGTATAGCATGATACATATAGGTCCCTGGTCCCTCATAATTGTCATGTGCAATGTTTGGGTTCTTCCAAAAAAATATAGCCTAAACAAAATATGTTAAAGACAAGTTAAATATTATGCCCTTTGGCAGATCCTCCTCTCCTCTCCCCTTGAAATTTCAATCATCCTGAGGGGAGGTTTGAACAATATCATTTGATTTATATACAAGTCAGTTAATATAAATGAATACGTCCTGGTTGATACCGGTTCCTTAATTCACCTTCTCTTTGCCATGACCTTACGTATCTTGGACTGCGTTGTTCCATCTCTGATCCAATGTCATGGAAGAGATCACCACTGAAAAACAGAAACCCAATGGGAATTCATTCAATTCATCCTACTGTACCATCATTGCAGGGATTGGAATTTCCAAGGGGTGGGGAGGGTCTGAGGAGGGTGTATTGTGTAGTTCCAGAAAATATCCATACCTCCCCCATGGAGGGGGATTGGAATTTCCAAGGGGTGGGGAGGAAAACTCTATCCCTCACCCACAAGAGTTAATATAAGAATTGAAAAATTATTGGAAACTATTGTTTGGTCACTTACTAGTAATACTCCCAAGCACAGTAGTAATAAGCAAAGAGACCCATGATAAAGAATGGTGACACCACAGCATATAGAATTATTTTCCAGGCAGGAATCTATGAATTAAAAAGAAAATAGCAGGCTCACTACAAATTTTGATCAGTTAGAATGCACAGCTTTTAATGAGGATTTTCGTCAAATCCTAACCTCATGATATGGTGGCTTCCAGAAATCTTTACAGGTGAGTAGTGAGCAGATGCTTTTTTGAGTGGAATCTATTGAAGAATAAACCAAGTTTAATCAATAAATCAGCTTTCTGTGTGTTGCATACAGTTATAAAAATACAAACAGGAAGAGAAGAGAGCACGAATAAGATAACAGGCAGGGATGAACACAATATTAGAACATAGGGTAGGACATCTTGAGCGAGATGGGATGAGAACAGACAGGAATTGATGTTATGTGAAAGTACAGGATACTAGATAATAGTGATACTTCATGTGAGGTAAGCCTTTGTCATCCCTGTGTCAACCAGAGATCAATGGCTGGTGAAACAAAGCAACTAGTGAAGATCTTTTGTGAAAATGGTTGGCATATTAACATCACATGGTTTTGCTAGTAAACATGAAGTATCACTATTGTACAAAAGAAAGAAAAAAGCTAGATTCATTTCTCTTCATATCACTGTGACAAAAGATATTTCAACCCATAACAAGGAGAAGGAGTTACCATAAATGTTGTATTCTGTCTGATTGAGCAGGTTTCCTTCAGGAAGACAGCTGTGCATCAGAACCTATAATACATTGTAAGAAAATGCAATTAACAATAGAAAAGATAACTTCAAGAAACACCATATTTCTGGTACACAAAGGAGAAGCCCCCCAATTCAGACCACGTGTCATCCTCTTGGGAATAAGATTCTTTGCTTAAGTTTCATCCATATTAATATCTCTCCTCAAGCATTTCTGAGATACAAAGAAATAAAACCCAAGAGAATGACACATGATCTGAAATGGGTAACACTGAACCCAAGCTAAAGAGGTCCATTGGAAGAAGGAACTGTGAAAGTAAGTCAAGCTTGAGGGTATGATAGAAAGAGGGATACAAGTAGCTTTAGGAGTCGAACTACAGGATCTGAAATGTGAAGATCTTGAAGGAAAGATGAGATGGGAAGTGGGACAGCTTACACAGAGTGAAGACTTGGAGTGTGGAGTCAAAGAGTTTGTATGGAAAGTTTGGGAAAAGAAACTACTTGATGCTTACTTCACATCTTCTTTTAAGAACAGCCATTTTATTTTCATTACAGAGTGCTCTTTCCCAAAACGTGTCTTTCTTATGATCCAATAAGAAATCACATCTGAAAAGGTCACAATAATCAGCAAGACATACTGGAGAATCCTGAAAAGAAAAAACAAAGCACAAACTTTGATAGTCCATATCAACAACAAAAAGTTTAACATAGCCATGGTATAATGTGCATGTGATTGGTTAATGCACATACATGTACTTTAGCATGTATCCATTTTACATTGGACAACATGCTGATGTGATCAAGAAGTGCACACGCCTATTTGCAGCTCTACCTATGTTAGAAAAGAAATGGTTCACACTTAATGTGCATCCATTCTGAAATGGATGCACTTGGGAAGTTGTTCATGGTAAGCACTTAACGAGCTAGAGTTGTACTCTGCTACACCTTGTGCTACTCTTATCTTTCTTTAGTGTTTAAGCAACCTCACACATGTATCCATTTTACATTAGATGCTAAGACACTACCTAAGTGTGAACTATTTCTTTAATAGCACGTGCAATGCCTGAACCAGCAACCATGTGATTCTTTTCCTTCCCCTATTGATCTTCCTTTTCTGTCTTCCTTTTTTTCAACAAAATTTACTGCAGTGAATCATAGGCAAAACCATGCTAGCCAAAGCATATTAAGTATATCTTGAAACGGCTTCTTACACATACTTTTTTACGTTCCTAATTTTGTTTTACTCATTCTGTTTTTCTATACCTTGACAAGTTCATCTTGATGTCTATTGTGAAAATGTAGATCCAGAAAGTGTTCTCCATAGAATGCTTTCCCACACAAATCACATGTCCATTTAGACACGTGCTCCTCTATCTTGTTTATTTCTTGGTTGATGTACAAGTCGTGGCTCTCATGTAATAGGCATTTTACAGGAAGGTTTACTCCTTGCTGCTCATAAACTGGAAAAAAATGCTGAAAAGATTTTAAAAAGTTAATAAAAATGTTTTATGATGTCAGTAGAACTACATTATAGAATACAATCAAATCAGACATTCCAGGACACGTGGTTTGGTGCCAAAAGTAGAGAAAGTCCATAATCAAGTGGGGACTCCTGGGTAAATGTATTGGGTACACTTGTCATAAATTTTCAAAAATACTCCTTCTACCATTTGCAAGCAACCATGAAGTGTGACACGCCAAACTAGTTTTTTATAAGTTATATCTCAGACGTTTGACACAAATAACTATCAAGTTTGACGTGTGAAACTTCTGTTATGCCACTGAAACTTCTGTTATGTTGCTGACAAATAACATTGAATTTTCAAGGTTTATAAGCTTTATTTTAGAAGTTCTGATATGTTATCAGAAGTGCAGTATATATTTTAAAGTAAACACAGTAATTAATTAGTCTTATATCCATTGTGTTTTTCACAAAATATCTTGAAACTTATAAGATACAATTCATAAACAGTGTACATTCCATGTGCTAACTAATTAGTTTGTCGGCGCCATCAATAAAGTTTCTCACATCAAACTTGAAGTTTTTCCCATAAAACGTCTGAGATATAACTTTTAAAAAACTAGTTTGGTTTTTTCACACTTCACAGTTTCTTGCAAATGGTAGTAAAAGGTACAGGAAGTCCTTTAAAAAGGGTTTGTCTGGACAATTTTTAACTGTTAAGTGTCATAAAATGAAAAGCCAACCAACACAACCACAGTGACATCAAGTGAAAACACTCTATAGCAGTGTCTATGAACTAACCTTTCCATTTTATTTCACTACTCACCCTGGTTTCTTACTTTCTATGTTGAGGGTCACTTTGCATAAACATAATAGCTTGTTAACCTTGTTATCCTTCACTGTACATGAAAACTACTGTGTTCATGCAAAGTGCCCCTCAAATTTGATGCAAATTAGCTAAAATGAAATGCTTTATGGGTTGTAAGAAAGCAGTGCACAGCTTGTTATCCTTCCTGTAAATGAAAACTATTGTGTTCATGCAAAGTGCCCCTCAAATTTGATACCAATGAACTAAAATGAAATGCTTTTATTTATGGATGGGTCGTGTTATAGCTTCAGAAACTATTTCACTGATTATGGTAAACTTACACAAAAACTAGCAGGAAAAAATAATTCTTGAAAATACGTACTTGTCTAAGAGTATTCCTCACTATTCTGGAATGCTCCCTAGAGCAGTGTAAATCATTTCCAGCGCTTCTTGTCGCACAAGAAAAGCAGACAAGCAAACTTATCTACAAGAACCAAAAATAATGAAGCATTTTAATTAAAATTCGTAAAACTGACATCTATTTTACTTTTGGAAAAACATATAACTTACCAATAGCCACCAGGACATAAGGGTTTGTTAGAAAAGGCTCTGTCTAAGACAATTTAGGTTACTTTTATTGATAAAAGGACTTAAATTAGCAAAGATTCTTAAAAACATGGCCGCCATTTTTTAAATGGCGCGGTCCCACTGCACGGCGGGAACTACAGAAGCCTGGTACTTAGTGAGACGTTACTTCCGCTTCCTTTCCGTGTGTAACGCAAGCTCTGTGACTTAAAATGGGACTTCTGTTAAAGCTATGACGTAATATTTTCCCATTCTAAACTTCTTGGAATTAAGATCCTTTGTTTGAAGTACAGCGATATTAATATCTTCCCAAGCGTTACCATTAAACAAAGAAATAAAACCCAGGGGAATGACACGTGGTCTGAAATTAGAAAACATCACGCCCATAACCCTGTCGCACTAAATAGTTAGGGCTAAAAACCTCGCACAAACCCTAATAGGGTTAATAACCTATCCTAAACCCTAAAAGCAAAGGATATCCTAGCAAAGTAATAATAACAAGAGGGTTAATTCCCTAGGACAAAAGTTAATAATTCGGGCCGCGGAGGAGGGCCCACTTTTTTACGTGGAATTTTTTTTTTTTTTTTTTTAGGGCTAATGCTTGTTATAATTTTGAAAAAAATTAGCCCTACCAATTTTCAGTGTACTCCCCGTCCCCTGTAACTAGTAGTTAATCTAGGACAAGCTCTAAAAACTAGGGGTTAATACCCTAGCACAAGCCCTAATAACTAGGGGTTAATACCCTAGCACAAGCCCTAATAACTAGGGGTTAATACCCTAGCACAAGCCCTAATAA
>WUAP02146412.1:0-11463 GCA_015163945.2 Stichodactyla helianthus | reverse complement strand
AAGACACATTCATGTTTTTTTGCCTTAATGGAAATTTGCTAATACCCATTATGGTTTTTTGAAATTTTTCCCTGTGTAAGTTTGTACTAAAAGGTTTTAGCCAGTTAAAGTGACTGCCTACTACTGAACTGACTTTTCAAGCCTACAAGCATGTGCATGTGTATAATAACCACTGAATTACCATACGTGGGGTTCGATTCCCTCCAAGGGCTTTGTTATTTTTCTCTTTATTCTTTCTATATATATATATATACGCACCAAACGCATCCACTTTACATTCATTTCTAATATATATGCGTACCCAATATTCACGCTGTTCAGCTTGCCTATAGAGAAAAATAATGCCCTGGGATCCCCTACAGTCACCACATACATTACATTGTCTGGCTGCGGTTCCAGCGTGGTTGGTCCTTGTGGTGTAGTGGTTAACACATCGGACTAGTAAACCAAAGACGTGGGGTTCGATTCCTGCCAAGAGCTTAATGTTATTTTTCTCTTTATTCTTTCTATACTGAATTACCATGGCTATTTTTGAAATTTGACTGATGTCTATTGTATATATAGACACAAACAGACACAATATACACAACAGACAATTTGAGTGTAGCTTTGTTTTGTGGTCCATAGACACAAAAGACACAAATAGACACTAGACACTCAATAGATGTCTATTGGATATAAATAGATACAATATACACAAAAGACATTTGACTGTAGAATCATTTTATGACCAACAGACACAAATTGACACAAAATACACAATAGACACCTTGACACTAGACAGTCAAAAGATGTCTAATTGCATATAAATAGATACATTATACGCAATAGACATTTTGACAATACACAGCTTTTACAATATATAGTAAATAATATGTAAATATACACGATATACACCTAGAGCATAAAGTGTATACTCTGCACTAATAGTTGTGGTTACATGCGCTTATTTGTATCTTCAAAGCGTCATCATTCTGCGCAAATCTGACTAAAAGGATCACCAAAACTGCTCATCTTAGTTCCAAAGTACCATCTCGTGGTATATTTAAGTTATTTAATACAAACAATAAGCTAAAAGCCTACCGTCGGCATCTCCGTATAGAAAAGCCTCATCATCTTCTGCGTCCGCCATCTTGGATTTTGACAGCGTGTGTTCTTACCACGCATGTGTACACCGGGAAATCGCTGACCCATACGCGGGCTCATAAATCAATGGGACTAAACGCTGGATGGTTATTACCGCGGTCTCTTTACTCTTCGCGGCGTAATGGCGGACGAAGAAGATCAATACACCGATGACGAATCCTGCGAAAAAGTCAGCGATTCTGATGAAGACGTGGAAGAATATGTAGTAGCCCCTATAGGTAAGACACTGGGCCATGCTTAGTCACAAGATTTTTATCAGAAATCACGGTTATAGGGCTTCCTGAATGACTTGCCGGTAGGGCTTCTAAGTGCAGTATCATGTACCATGTTGAGAAACCATGTTTGACCAAGAATGTTTTTAAAAGGCGTATTTCTAAGGTCTATTCGGACTTTTTGTTTGACAGATAAGCTTGGAGTTGTAGGGAGATGGATTCGTCACCGTCTTTTGGCCTCGATTCTTATGGGAACGCCTCCATTAGTCGCCATTCAGGTACGCGTATATCGTTTCCGGTCGCTAGGGTGCCTTCCAGATGTTTAA
The DNA here is from genome assembly GCA_015163945.2 of Stichodactyla helianthus. NCBI lineage: Eukaryota > Metazoa > Cnidaria > Anthozoa > Actiniaria > Stichodactylidae > Stichodactyla > Stichodactyla helianthus. Next base: position 9,779 of record WUAP02146412.1, on the reverse strand, counting down.
CTTTAGGAATAGAAATTTTTGACTAGAATATTTCAGCGAAATGTCGATTATTTTGCTATCTTTAAGTTAACGAGGTGTTGAACGCTCAAATGGGGTCTAAAATACCATGTGTATTGATTTGAAAATCTTCGATGAATTATTCATTTTAGCAGTTGTAACTCTTCTTCCCTCAATAGTACATCACCTGCCAAATATTCTGTGCTCCTTAAGTACAACAAATTAGAAATAAAAAAAGGCAATGTTTATAATCTTACTTTTCTTGTGTTTACTTAATGATAAACAAAATATATTTTAACTTAGGCGGCTTTAAAGCTCCATTGTGATCTTTAGAAATCAAAGCTGAAAAGCGGTCATTCTTTATTCAGCTTTTTGATAGATATTCATAATCGTTCAACGATACTGCCAAACCTTGTTAAATATTATTTTATTATTATGACTTCAATAACAGAAGCAATAAAATCACATAACATTCTACTTGTGTATTTTTTTTGCTTTTTCTTTTCCTTTATTTTCACTTGAAGTGGTCCAATTTTTATAAACAACTAAACAACAAGCTCACAATGCTGACATTTAATCCAACCAAAAATTCAATTAACCGTGTTCCAATTCTGGCACCAATTCATAAAAAATAAAAAAATCAATTATTCATCATTATTACTTTGGTTTTCAATTAAAGCCTTCAGCAAAAACATATTCCATTGTCATGCAAAGCAATGTCTTGCTGTAATGAGCTTTAAATTCTTCATGTGATTGTATTATCATTTGACAAATTGACAGGTCCATTATCACTGGGGGGCACATTCTCCAAAACCTGTCAACATTCTGGAGGGCCTTCAGATAAATCCTGACACACTAGCTAAAAGAGCAAGTTTCCTTTGTGAATTATAGCACACACACATTTTTGGTGGGACTTTCTTTTGCCTAGATGGCATCTACAGGCCCTGACATGAAAACACTCCTGATTGCCTTGAACTTGGAAGATATGACATATGAAAGATAAACATAGTGTAAAATGTCAGTCATGGAATGAGTTATTACAGGGTTAAGCAAAACCCTGCAAAAAGTGAATCTTGAAAACTAAAATCATGTGTGCATTAATTTATTCTTTGTAAATTAGCCAGTAGCCAGGGGGGTGCATGGGGTATGTTTGCACCCCTCAGACCACTACAGGCCCTTTACAAAACCAAAGTATCAGGAATCTGCCCTTTTTAATCAAAAACTGTAGAAAATTTGCCTTTATACAATAGTTCCAAAAAATTTGCATACCGGTAATTTAATTTCATCTGATATCAAACATATGGGACTCAAATCTGTATCAACATGAGTTTATTTCTCTTTATCAGAGAATGCGCACTCCATTCCGTACCAAAATAATGAAGATAAGCAGCTTCTTTGGTACTGAAGAGTTCTATACTCCACTTGTGTGTTTTCTCATATGGTAAGGACTTGTTTTTTTATCTATTGAAAATACCAGTACTATTTATGTAAGAGATAAATACCAAGAATGGAGGCAACATAAGTCATATATACATCTAGGCTTATTGCTAACATTCGAGGTATTTGTGTCTTATTGTATACCTAAAGAGGTTTTCACAACCCGGTAATTCTCAAGAGAAAACAGTGCGATAATACTCATGCATTCATACATCCATTGTCTTCATCAGTAATGAGAGCATGCGTAGATAGATAATTACGTCATAGTGAATGCTTTCACTCATCCCACATGGAGAGATAGATGCCAAGCGATCATGTTATGAATCTTGGTTTTGCAAGCTTTGGAGCTGGGAGGGTGGGGTTGACAATAAGCCAAGGTCTTATCAATAGACTGCTAAATAAGTAGGCTTTTGTTGGGATGTGCTCGCAATCCTGCCTCAGATACGTTGAGTTTGTAATGGGGAAGGAATTCCTCATTAAAAATTCAAGGGCATTTAACTAGATATTGCCTTCATTAACATATTCATCGGGCTTTATCCGAGATAAAGCCTGACGAATAACAAAGAAGACCATGTTAGGTATGCAATAATCATGTTTAATCATTTGAAAACATTTACTTCAAAAATACAGTATTTGTGAAGCATTTTTTAAAATTTGTATCCTTAACAACTTATTTATTTAATCATTTTCTGTTTATTTTCATTGAAGCTCATTTTATGAATTATACATTTCAGGATTATTGATGCCAGATTGGGAAGACTGCTGTGCTTTCTGATGGGCCTTGGATTCTATGTAGCTAGTGTTGTTAAGGTATCTCCCATTCATTTCCTCTTAAATTTAATATTTTCTTTCTTTCTTTTCCTAAGTTTTATTGCAATTCTCAATATTCTGCAAATTCATTAATTGCAAGCTGCCCGTTGGAATTTGGTTTTTCACTGCCGCCAGTCAAAAATATAAAAGCTACCAGCTGATTATTTTTGATTGATGACAGCAACAAACCAATTTCACAACAAGCTGTTTAAATGTCTGAGTTTGCAGAATATTGAGAATTGCAGTAATTATTGTTTTCTTACTGTTTCTTTTTAATGTTTCATTTATGGTAGAGTTATTGCCTGTAAGCCAAGATTTTTTTTAAATCCTATTTTTCCCATTAGAATCTTTTGTGCCTTCCAAGACCATCCAACCCTCCTATCATCCCTTTAGAGAGTGGCTCATTTGAAACATGGTAAGAATTCTTTATTGAATAGAGCTATTTACATGTTATTAAAGTCTTTCAAATTTATTAAAGTTGGAGAAGTTGTCCTTCAGCAGCATGAATATATGGACTGCGTATGTGGCACTATGAAATACATGAACTAGAAATAATGAAAAGTTATAGTGCTTAGAAAGGAGGTTATTCCGGGCGAAAAACCCTTTGAAACAAATTCGGAAAAATTAATTTCCGACCTTGCTGGCATCATCAGCAGCATGTTGTAGTATCATTTGAAAATTTCTCTGTGTTATTAAAGTTGTTTTAAAAATCACATGAAATCACATTTTTTATTTTTGTTTGATTACCAGGGGTTTACCAAGTCATCATGCAATCCTTGCAGTGTTACTCCCTTGGTATGTACATCTATTAAGCACAATTTGTAAATTAAAAAGCAATAAGATATTGTGTAACAATGATTATTGAATTAATGCCAGAGAAGTTGTTGATTATTTCTTTTATGTGCATTACAAGTTTTTCACCAGCTTTTTTGGTTTTCCTTGCACTGCCAAATTCAAAATTTTGTTCTGGCATTCCTATCAAATGCTTTATTCATGAGGCTCTGGTTCAGGAGACTGAGCAATCAATCACTCCCTGCCTAATGGATAAGCTTCCTATTTTTCTCAAGTCTTGTTCCAATTAAGGCACATGTCTATGAGCCTAATGTCTTTTGTCTTTTTAGGTACATCTGGTTCTACTCTATACTGCACTTTAACCTGTCTCAATGGGCCTTTATTACACTCTTTACTGTGATCGTTGTGTGTAAGTTGATAGTGCTTAATGGTTTTTGTTATGACTATCATTTATTGACACTACTGGCTGGAGTTACCAAAAATACCCATTGGCTACTATATATGCTAAATAGACCTTACAGTCTATGTGTCTTAGGTGGTATTTTTACTCAAGTGTGAGGTTTTTGCTTCTTCTCCATTATAAATATTATTCTTAAAATATATTTAACTGTTTGAGCTGAGATCTGATTTTTTCAAATTTTAGAGGGTAATGCTTCACAATTGATTTGTTATATTAAATTTTGTTTGCTTGTTTTTATTAAGGGTCTGTGTGTGTCATGATAAGCAGACTATATCTTGGTGTACACAGTCCTGCAGATATTGTCGTGGGTGGTATCATTGGCTGTATTGTGCTATCTATCTGGATGAAAACAGATGATCTGTTTGACATGGCAATTAGCTATGGCAATAATGGTAGGTACTGTAACCCAGAACAGGTATTGTGGAGTGCAGAAAAAGCAACCCACTGTATAATTCCCATAGAGAAAGTAATGCTGTGGGATTGCTACAGTTATCACATACAGCTGCATTAGCTTGGTTGGTCCTTGTGGTGCAGTGGTGAACATATTGACTAGTGAACCAAAGATGTGGGGTTCAATTTTCCCCTGCCAAGGGCATAATGTTATTTTTCTCTTTATATAATTTCTATGTATATACATGAAATGCAATTAATTTAACCAAGTTATATTTATTTACCACAACTATATTACTGTATATTTCCTACTCAAATGAAAACCACTTCATTTTGGTGTTATCTTTTCTGACTTTAAGTTCTTTGTTATGTTTTAGTCATTCCAAAAGCTGTGGTCTATTCTTTGTTACTCCTTTTTGTTCACCCTCAACCATTAGCTGAAACAAATTCCTTCTTTGAAACGGTAGGCACCTTTCCTATCAAATGTAAATAGAGTATGCAGATAACTAATTCAGGACCTTGTAAATTTATTAGTTTCAGTGGCAAATGGCATTTATTAATTGCTGTATTGTTCTTTTAAGACCTGTTTGGGTGGAGTCACAGTTGGTTTTGCAATTGGTAGAGCAACATTCACCAAGCATTCAACCATATTCAAAGCTGTCATGGAATCAGTTGATGGTAAATTTAAAAACTTATAATCTTCCTACAGCTTCTACAAAGTATGCAACTCCTACAAAATTATCTGAAATATATAACTTAAGTGCAATAGAAATTCCCCATCTAAATTTACTTGAATAACCATAAAATAATGGTTTGAAGGTGAGGTTTCAGTAGACAATTGTATCCATTTACTGCATTTTATGTACTCCAACCTATTTACATGTATAGTTTGAGGAAAGGTCTGGTGGGATGAGTTTTTAATAAGAGATTTTGAATATTTTCCCCTTTTTTGTTTCCAGAAAGTACAACATGGTTCACATTTCTTTGGGTTTCTCTACTAAAACTTGCTTTAGGTAAGTAGATTATTAAATTACTATATTATATATCCTATTTTTTATAGGTTGAGGGAAATTTCAAGAAATTTATTATAATTGTGCCTATGGTTACGTGCAGTTTCAAAACAATCAGTCCAGACTGTACCATCCTACATGTATGTACAGGGACTGAAGAGCAACTCTGAAAGTGGGGGACTAGCTTCGTAAATCTTTATTGCTTTATACAGTTGTAGAGCATGTTTGTCATTCTCATAAAAAATAGGGGGCACTCCACCCCGTCTCTGCCATCCCTGATGTAAGGTTTCCCGGCTGAGACACAAATACTGTGATTAGATAAGTCCCTAAAAAAACTGTCAAATCATGTGCATGTAAAAGAGGCACTCACCCAGTTATATGTAAATTCTTTCCACAGGGTACATTTTAGTCATTCTCACAAGGATGGTATTCAAAGCAATTTTTATGAGCTTGATATCACTGGCCTACAGAGTGGTTGACATAGAATACTTCAGTAGTAGAACAATAAAAAACTATTACTTCCACACAGCATACAGCAACTCCTTTAAACTCACTCCAGTTGACAAACAGGTACAGAGTGGTTTTTATTTCTCTGATGTTTGAAGAGAACTGATAAGAAACATGTCCAGTATGTGCTTAAACTGCTAATATAATGAAAATTGGGGGTTTCTGGAATAAAATGTTTTTGTTCATAACATAATCTGTATCAGTAATGTTGTAGAAATTTGAAAGAAAAGGAATTTCGAACAAATCTGTGCACAGTTATTTTAATTCTAAGATTAGGATGATCCTAATTTCTCATAGCCACTGAGCTTGCAGAAGGTTGCCAGCAGCTACTTAGTGTGATGTTATCCAATCAAGACAACTCAATATCTTGCCTTGCTTTCATATTGATCTCTATAGAAAGATGGATGAATGTAGTTCTATTTCTTCATCTCTGAGTAATTTTCACATTGAAGCAACTGATCCCTTTACCCATGATATTTTGGTTGATTGGATGACGTCACTTCCTTTCTCAACCCATTCCTCTTCATGACACAAGTATTTTTAATGGCAGCCATAAAATCCATGAGAATAGAGCTACAAAACTTTTGGGTATAGTAAGAATTTTGGAAAAAACTTCTACAAAGTAACTAAAAAGTATCTCAAGTTTGTATGCATGCTGTTTAAGGCTGACTCAAAAATGTGTCAATTTTCATTATAGTAGCACTTTAAAGCTTAGTGCTGTTGAAATTTGTAGTATGAGGCAGATGGTATATACTGGGGGTGACATGGTACTGTACTGGGGGGCGTCTTGACTGGTAACTGGCTTTAATCACATGGCAGCCATGTTTATAATTCCAAGGAGAATGAAAACCTTTGTTCATGCCTGGGTAAACTTGTTCTGGAGTGCTTGAATGCAAGGCCACGTGGGGGAAGTGTATTGTTTCAACCAACATGGCTGCTGCATGATTAAAGCCCATTGGAATGTACACACAGGTGCATTGGAAATCCTCAAACCATTCATTCAGTCATTCATTTTGTTCATTAATTCATATTAGAAATATCTTTTTTCATAAGGGTGGCAAAAAGAGAATCCATAAAGTGCGATCCAGAGATGAAAACATACGAAACAAATGGAACATTGAGTATCCAGTCAGGTACCTGACGTATGCATGTATGGGCTGGATGTGTATATGTGGTGCACCATTACTGTGCCACAGTATTGGACTGACTGTATAAAGCAAATTTATTAACTTTCTTGTATACTTTAGTTTTGGGGTCACATGATCTGGGATATTCAAACTACTGCTATTTAAATCACCAAATTTATTGTTCTAAAAAACATCATTAAAAAACAGCTCTTGATTTTCCATTTTTTATTTTAAGAGAATGACATGAATTAAAATTATAATTTGTTTATTTCTATCTCTAATACAGTCAACATCATTAGTGTTGTCCACCGAAAAAAAACCATTTAGACTACAAGAAATGTCACATTCATTTGTTTATTTAAAAGGCAGGGATAAAAATCCAAATTTAAACTGTAGTATTGTCAACCGTTAACAGGGAATAATAAATATTAACTGTGTCTGCAATGATTGCCTTTAACAAGCATTCAGAGCGAGTTTTTTAAGGTAATGACATTGACTGTATATTACAAGAAACTATTAATAAAACCAACAAAATCTTCAAGCAGTTCCCATGGACATTACATCATGTATTGTTGATGTTATTGTTCTTAATCAATTGTCATATACCCTATCAACAATATGCCCAATAAAATAAGGAGGATTGCATTGGTTTCTTCAAAAACTGTTTCACGCTAGTGATTATTGCAAATTGTATTTAAAATTGTTTCACACTAGTAATTTTTGCAAATTGTAGTAGCATGTAAAGGTTCATAAATTGTTTAAAAACAGGGCTTTTCTGACTTTCTGGCTCCTGCCTTGACTATTGTATCAAAGTCTCTTTTATGTTTGGTTTGCTGTCTCCATTTGCAAATTAATATATATCAAGCCAGCCAAAATGAACATGGAGCAGCTTATCAGTTAAATTGCTGAGTGGTTGAAATCCTGAAGACCTGACAGGCATTTGTTTCATGTACAAGAATGAGTACTGTTGCTCCTTTTTGTCCAATTCAAAATGGAATCAATTGTTTCAAATATTTCAATATCAATGAAGCTTCTCAAGAAATATGAAGAAACAAATGATACAATACTGAAGAAAGATTGAATTATGGGAATTATGAAATATGGGAATTTTCAAGTGGAGACAATTATGGTAACTTACTTTATTGTGAAAATTGTAAAATTAATTATTTAAAATTATTAACTGTTACAGCATAATGACCCTGTTATTAGCAATTTATAGAAACTTTACATGTTTAGTAACTCTAGAATTAAATTTATGGCCTTTGGTTTTCTTTCAGAATCAAATTTTAGTAGATAAACAATTTATCTTATCAATAAAAATAAAAAAGATTAATGCAAAATTAAAATCTTTGTAACAATATTTCTTTCAAGGTAACTCCCCAATCACTGTACACATGTATTATTAGCTGTTTTTTATTTAAAAAATTGCTTCAAAATTAAACAGAACAGTATAACATTTGCTTCTTAGGAAGTAAACAAATAGACCAACTCCACTTGTGGGTAATGTTTTCCCACTTCAGACCATTTTTTTTTGTCATTCAGCTGAGAATACAATTCCTTGTATGAGGCTCATCCATATTAATGTAGCTTTTCAAGCACTACCAAGAAACAAAGAATCATATTCTTAAGAGAATGACATGTAGTATACCCAAGTGGATTTGATCCATAATGAGGTTTACAGTTAGTCTAATTATCATGCATTACAAGATATATGTAAATGAGATTTCAACAATGATGGAAAATTATTAAAAAGGAGATGCTAAGAGTTCTCTATAAATTATGTAGCTTCATTTTCCTTGTAACTACTAATTAATTAGGTTGCAGGTGGGTGATTCAGGGGGGTATGAAAATCAGCTAAAAGTGGGACAGGTACATTTTTTACAATTCCAAAATAATTGGGGGGTACAGTTTTAGGTTTTATGTTATCATGCAACCCGGTAACTTCTCATTTTAACTTTAAATTTTGGTGGTTGATTATAAATTCTTCACATTCTTTCTTCCAAATACTTCCTGTCTCGGCATTTATGAAATGCATATAGACTGCAGGGGCAGATCCAGGAATTTTTTCAGGAAGGGATGCACCCCCAGGATTTTTTTGAGGGAGGGGTGCACCATTTATGTTCAGGACTCAAGCATCAAAAATAGTAAATAATAAAGGCATAATTGACCCTAAATCGCTCATCTCAGGGGGGTGTGCACCTCCTGCACCCCATAGCTGGATCTGCCCCTGGACTAAAATAATTTAGAGCTGTGGGAGAATGAATGGGTGAGAAATTTTCTGCTTATAGCCACTGAGTCCCAGAAGTAATTATCATTTTAGAATGGAGGGATTCATTTCAGAGCATTATTTTATTTTCCTGAAAAAAGAGGAATTTTAATGTAATGTTGATAGTTAATTTTGTCTATGAATTTAAGACCAGTGTCATAAAAATAGCAATGTGAAAGATTGATAAGATTATGATTATAGACTAAATTTAAATTGTATTTGTTAAATGTAAAGGAATGTCACAAGTAACAAAAAAGATTATGGACTGTTTATAATTGTTAAGTAATATATAAAGTATGAGCGGGAGACCTTTATGGGCATTTTATGCCCATAAAGGTCGATTGCTCATACTTTATATCACTTATGAAATGTCTAGGACTAATTTTCATAAGTTGTAGTGATTTTTAAAATGAATTGAGTAATTTTGACCAAGAAAATTCAAGTTAAAGTGGAATGGAAATGGGGACAAATCTTTATCCGAAATTAGAAACTCCTTCACACTTATGATTTTCCATTGTTTTGGCCTCACATGAATTTTCTAATGATGTTGGGAAGTGTGAGCGATTGGTGTGGTCTTATTTGGGGAAAATAGGGATTATGCTACCTTATTTGTGGAATTAAAACCAGGGATGGATTTACAGGGGTGTAGGTGTGCACCCTTCCCCCTGAGATGAGCTATTTACAGTCAATTATTGGTGCTTGAGTCCAGTGATCATAAATGGTGCACCCCACCCCCACCCAAAAAAAGTCCTGGATCTGCCTCTGAAAACAAGTCATAAGGGAGCATTCATTTTTTAGGACTGGGAGGGGGCTGGAGGAATCACAGGGGGGGCTCATTTCCAATTTATTTGAAAATGGAGGGTCATTTTTTCATAGAGAAGGGAGGGTCATAAAATATTTATGGATTACATATACCTACTTGCAAAAAGGTTGTCATAGGGAAGAAGAACTTTAGTAATTTAGTGAGAAAGGAATAAATTATA